>JBBPMH010001096.1:0-11852 GCA_038090235.1 Pulveroboletus ravenelii
CACATCGTTCACACCCCCACATCGCTCGCACCCCCACATCGTTCACACCCCCACATCGCTCGCACCCCCACATCGTTCACACCCCCACATCGCTCGCACCCCCGCATCGCTCGCACCCCCGCATCGCTCGCACCCACCTCGTTCGCACTCCCACCTCGTTCGCACTCCCACCTCGCTCGCACTCCCACCTCGCTCGCACTCCCACCTCGTTCGCACTCCCACATCGCCCGCACCCCCACATCGCCTGCACCCATATTGCTCGCACCTCCACATTGCTCGCACCCCCACATCGCCCACACCCACATCGCTCGCACCCCCACATCGCTCGCACCCCATATCGCTTGCATTCCCACATCGCTCACACCCTCACATCATTCCCACACATCCTGCTGTCATGAATGACACTTTTCTTGATGACATCAAGCTTGACATTGCTGACTCACAGGAGGCCTGTGGACACTGGTGGCAAAAGGGGAAAGAGCCAGGGGTTATAGTGGCAGACATTGACCTCAACAAGCTTCTACTCCTTTATCAGCAAGATAGACCTCAGGATGAGGAGCTAGCTGATTCCATCACTTCACTGGTTTTCCAGGAAGAGAAATTTGTCTTCTGCAATAGTATTGCAGCATCTGCTCAAGTTCCATCTGATGACTCAGAGGATGAGGGCAATGAGGTTATTCAGCAGCTGCTTGAGGAGGTTGCTGATATGGGATTGCAGGTTCCCTGGCTTAACAAGCCAGCACCTGCCCCATCTCCATCTTCCAGCCCTCCTAAAAAAAAGTATGTTGCTGTAGTTTCATAAGGCTGTGGTCTATATTTACTTCTTTTTTCAGACAAAAAGCTGAAGTTGTTTCTGCCAGTAGCCAAGCAGCTGGTGCTCAGCTAAGCAATCAGAGGCAGGAACGCTCTAGAGGAAGACGAAAGCGTGGTCGGAAGCATACTCCTAACCAGCAGTTAAGTGAGCTGGTCTCCACTCCCTCACACCCACCTTTCTCTATTCAGCATGCTGTTGATATATCTGCTACTGGTGGACAGGGTGGCAAAGGGGCTTGTGAGCGCCGTCTAGCAAAAAGACTAAAGAGCCAGCATGTTATTGCAAAACATGCATGTCGATTGATGGCAAGGGTGTTGAAAACTGGTAAAATTATTCATTGTGCACAGTTTGATGTGCATCTTGCTGAGGTCACTAAAACTGGATGGACTGGTTGTACCATGTCCAAACAATCTCATCAAACAATTATGCAGGAACTGCTTGTATCAGGCAGACTATGGGATAAACTAGCTAAGTTTCATCGAATTCCATATGTGGAGTAAGTTATTTTTTTCTTTTGTTTATAAAGCTAGAAGCTAATTTGTTTAGAAATCAGCCAGTTATGATTTTTGACACAAGCAACCACTTGCTAGTAGTGCGTGGCCATCAAGCAGAGTGGATGGTGGAGCAAATGCCTGAGCTACATATGCTATTAAGTAATCTTGTTGCTGATCTTCCCCAAACAGCTACTTGGCAGCGATATGCCAGAAACATCCGGGGAAATCATGTGCCTTTTTTGCTTGGTTGGCACCGTCAGTATACATTGGTGGGTTTTCTTTTCTATTTTTTTCTATTTTGATATAAATAGCTAGCTCTAGGCTCCTACATTGCCTGAGCAACATAGGCTGGATATTAATCGAGCTACTTGTTTCATTGATCAGCACCTAATTCAAAGTCTTACGTAAGTTAAGTTTTTGATTTTTAAAAGCATTGATTTGACTGGCATTATAATAGACACTTTGTATGCAGCATGCTAAGGCTTTATTTTCCAGAATGTGCTGCCCGATATCAGCATGCTGTGGAATTTTGGGCTAGTCATGGCTATAAGTCCCATTTTGATCTTTTTTTCAATTTTTGCCCCAATATTCCCTTGAAAAATGGCCGGGTACATACCCTTCCTCATGCTGATCGCAAAAACATTGCTGGAGGAGTTTGTGCACTAATTGCATATCACAAAAACAGTGAGTTTCCTTATTATATCACTAGCTTGCACTTATTTCCTGCTATTAGAGTCATTCAATTCCAATCTCAAGGCATGGCTGGTTATATGGGAGCTTGGGATGATTATTGAGCTTCCTGTGGGTGTGCTAATGCTGTATCCATCAGCACTTTTCTATCACTTCAATGTTGATATCACTGGTGAATTTATTTTTCTTAACACCTTCACTTGGCTAATTGAGGTTGTGACAAACAGATTTTGATTTGGTGGCAGCAGGAGATGCTCCAGACATTTCTCTCAGAGATCAATATCCAAAGTGGGATGATAGTGCTATGGGAAGGGGTAGTCTAGTCTGGTTTAACCAGGCAAGCATGATCCAGGCTGCTGAGTTAGGATGCTTTTCCATTAAAAGTGCCAAAAAACAAGGGTTGCAGACTACAACAGATTTTCATGCTGATGCAGATCATTACTTTACCTCCAAGGCTACTCTTATTAGCACCTCTCTTTCCACTAACTAGATTCATTTGTTGCTGATATTCTGTAGCTACATTTGTAAAAAAGGGAGGCATGGTGTGAAACTACTAGGTTCTAGGATCATCTTGCTCAAGCCATCATGGGTCACTCCACAACCCTCAGTACTGCATCAATGGGCCAATGTGAATACCTCAGATTGATCTGGGCAAAAGTCCTAGATGTATGCTGAATTAAAAGTGAATGAGAATTGCAGAACATGGAATGCAGCATCTGGAGATGACTTGAGCATGGGTGTGATGCCAATGTCAAAGATGCATATGCACCAGTCACCCTGCAACCAGAAATGCTCATATTGACAGTCCACTTGGTGATTCACCTACACCAAACACTCCATACTTCAACCATCTCACCCATCGAGCCAGATCTACTCTCTGCATCCTTCAACTCAGGCACTGGAGTGACCACTGAAAGAAAGCTGGGCATGGCACTTTGCATCTGAGGGCTTACCAAGAGCTCTGCACCACCTCTACCACTGAACCCTGCATTTGATACTAGTGCTAATTCACAGGGATACTCAGGCCACCAAAAAACACACCTGGCTGAATATGGTGGGTGCAGCACATGTGCTGGTTTGTATATGATGTGTTATGAAGTGCCTGACCCCAGGACATGCCAGACCTTTACATAATCAGCCATGACAATACTGAAATAGAGGTGACATACCTTTGCAGTGTGATCAAGCCCACCACTGGCAACCCAACTCTCTTCCATCTGTGTGGAAACACTGTCCACATCCCTGCTTGTGACCAAGGTACTGCACCAATCCAGGGCCAGGATGGAGTCTGTATGCGCCATGGGCAGGCAGTCTAGCTGACCTTATTGACCCATTTGCAGACCCCAGTGATGTACAGAAACATCTTCAAGGCCAACAGCAGCTTGCAAAGGATGCACAAGGGAGGGTGAGAAGATGAGAGAACAAATGGAGGTGGGATGATGCATCTTCATCACTGAACACGACATGTCCCTTGAATCCTATATGCTGTTGGCACAGCATCAAATAAGAGGGGGACAGACATACCCAGATCTGCATGTCACTGTCTGCAGAACCAGTGATGCCATAATACAGGACTATGGAGGAGCAGGACAGCTTGTGGATGGAACAAATGTGATTCTTCATCTTTCTTTCTACAAGCATGTCAGTCATGAACACAGACAGCCAAAGATACCCATCGCACTTCATACTGCCAAGCTTGTCCATATCCCACATAATGAGATCGCTATCTCTATCGCTCGTTAGTATCTTATTGCTACAATCTGCTGACGATCTCAGTCTTTGAAGCTTGAAGTGAGTTGCGCAGTGAAGAGTCACGAACTGCCCCTACACCACGCAACATCAGTGCTTGCGCTTTCAATCTTGAGCCCGCTTCCCTCCCAGAGGTTCCTAGACAAGTCTGGAGAGCGGGGTCTTCTGGATCCGACAAATGAAGGATACGCAAAGCTCTTTGACATCGACATCAGGGGGCACTGAGTGGAAAAAAATGAGTGACTGGACGAACATTCCCTTCCGGCGACCACACACCTCGCCCCGTTCCCACTTTTGGCCATTGCACCACCTCCGCTGGCACTCACACGAGGTATGCGCATGTTCCGACTCGGCCCCGGGCGTCTATGGAGACATGAATCCGAGAAGAAGTCGCCTGTGACAGGTTGTAGTGGTAGGGGCACTGCCACAGCGAATGCCGAGGAGCGTCTATGGGTTGTGGCCCTGCATACGCCCTGCTAGTAAGTAGTTGTTAGTCAGGCAAGCACTTGGTTCTGCTAACCAGAATTGGAACACACCTAGCGCTGTGGCTGGGTTCCTACAGGAAATGCACTGCATATAGCAGAGAAAAGTGCAGCATAAACGTGGGTGCATAAATGGCCATCAGCAGGGGCTCTAATGCTGACGTTGCTAATAGTTGTGCTGTTTTCCTTGTTCTCAACACCGCTCCGACCCGTACTCTTCTTCAACCAACCCGGCGCGGCACGCTGTGCTGTAGACCCTTGAGGTGGAAGCCCGAAAACACGTTCAGGCTTGGTTGGGAGAATAGCAGATTCCTTTGCTCCACCAGACACCGGTGGTGGTGTATTTGGATTAATTGAAGCTTGTTGCAATGCGGTGGCAAGAGGCGATGGCTGTCGAGATCCGGGGTTGTCAATGGATGTGATGAGAAGCTGCGACTGTCGCCCGTAGATGGTCTATGGCGGGGGATGACTGAACGACGTCTTGACCGTCCGAGGGTATGGCAACGACCGACTGTTAGCCCGTGATCGCATACGATGGGAACGAAGTTCCAACGGAAGGGGACCATAAGTTTGTAGCGAGTGCTCCAGCATGTAGAATCTGGAGTTGAGTGATCAGGAGACGTTGGGGATAGCGGGGAGATCCGCCCCTCCTCGATTGTTTCATAACGGAGGTTCACGGTACACGGGCTTAGGATATACATCAGCAGTGACCGTGACCACATCCGTAGGGACGGACACGATCAAGGGCAACAACAGACAACGGCTGCACAGCTGTTGAAAACAGTGCATTTAATTGCGACAATTCAATACTTGACAATGATCCCTCCGAGAACAAAGAGCAGCTGTCTGAAATCAGTGGGGGTGTTTCTGTCCCTGAACTCGATGTGCGTGTACTTGACCGGGAGCGATTGGGGCAACTAGGTCAGGTAAAGACGGGCAGTCGAACTACAGTGTGCGTTGAGCATCATACCTCGTGTATCGAACACGACACTCACGCGGGCCTGAGACATCCTCGCCACCGCCAACCAATACGGTATTCTCCAGGCTCTGGCGCTCGAGGAGACCATGCTTAGCGTGAATCATGCGTTCGTCTCCAAATTTGAATGAGTCCGTGGTAGAAGTGACCGACGGCTTCCAATCCCATGAAACTCAGGTCGGAGGTGCCATGCTGATGACCAGAGATATAGGGATGCCGTGCGGTATCCCATGCCACGCACTTGGAGCCGGGATCGGAATCATGCCGGGGCCGCTCAGGTGAGGTCTTAATCTCGATGGCGTGCGAGGGAATTGAACGCTTCTCATCTTCTGCAAAAGACGCTATGGAGAGCGATCTCGCAACCTCGGGGGGTGAGGTGATATCTGAGAGCGTAAGCGGCAAGGCATCTTGGTTGCTCGACGATACATTCTTGCCGCCAAATTTGATGTCGCGATTGAGCTGCCTGTTCGATGGCTGAGACGCAACAGACGAGACATGTCGGGAAACCTCAGGCACGATGACATTGAGCAGTTCCTCTTCTGATGCAATCGGAGCAAAACTATCGAATCCAGGAAGTAAAGAGGGTTCGGTATTGACATCGATCAGGAAACCTAGCAGCGAGAGTTCACAAGTCTCATGATCAATTGGGAGGTCAAATGAGCTCTCGCCCATCTGGGACAACCCCTCCTGCAACGTATTGGAATTGGGAACAGGGGATAAGTCCTCGATGTCACAGCGGAGATCAATCTTGGCAGGTGTACGAAACATGCTCTCAAGCTGCTCGATGAAGCTGTGCCGATCGGATGCACCAGATTCATTGAGCTTTTGCAACTCTCCCGTGAAGTCGAATGATCTCTTGGTGTCATCCTCGGATAACACCTCGGCTTCCTCAATATCAGTAGCGCGGTCGTCTTCAGTAATCACGGATGCTCGAGACACGAGACTCTCAGCTAGCGAGCTCCTCAGAGACATACTGTCAAATACTGGCAAAGGTAGCTCGGGCGGCAAACCTGGAGAAGCAAGCGCTGGTTGCGCTGGCTCGTGGTTAAACGAAACGAGATCATCTCCCTCCTGATCTGAATTCGACAAGATGACTTGCAGCTCATCGGGGAAGCCAGAGTCCAGATCACTTCCGTCGCAGTCCTGCTTGGCGGTATTAGCCACAGAACCACCCATAGTACCAGCAAGGTTGAGGCTGCGACGAGCCTCGGGAAGGATAGGTAGATTATGGCTGTTAAGAGATAGAAGGACCCTTGCGATCGTGAGCCTGGGCCTTCTTAAACACTGGCAAAGTAGAGAGACCTCTTCGAGACTCTGACTTGGAGTGACCCGAGCTGCAGGTCAGAGTTGATGGGGAGGGGTCAGTCGCCTTGATGACGAGTGGTGTGATGTTTGTGGAAGCACCAACTACTATCATCGACATAGGGAGGCGAGTCATTGCTGGGCGAAAAGCTTTTGAAGACAGGTGGCAGATCTGCAGCTGGAGCAGGCGTCAATGCTCACTTGTACGTCTGGGCGGTCGCCATGTTGTTCGAAGAATCAGCCCTGATCATACTGGGGGAAGGCTTCAAGGGAGAAATACTCGCATTCAGGGTGGACCACGGAGCGATGTTCTGACCGAGCCGCACACCGATGCTCTTCAAGGACGATTGTACACAGGGCTGGAGGGAGGACAAGGATGAATTTGTGCGCTGTAAGCCCTCGACTGGGCTGTCTGCTGCCAACATGTTGCCGGGTAGTGGATCCGCGCCCGGCTCTAACAAGAACTGAGAGCGCTGGCTCATCAGCGTCATCTCGACACTGCCCGGAATTGCCTCGAGATCAAGTCTGTTAATCAGTTGAGCCAGGTCGTTTGTCGCCACATCCAAGAGTGACATGACTGCGTTTTCTTGGAAACTTGAGTTACAGTCCGGAAGCTGGCAACATAAGATCTCACCATCATCCCCTTCGCAAAGTGGTCTGGGTGGAAGGCTGCCTGCGGAATGATTCAAGGGGACGAAGATGAATGACGGGAACGGAGGTGAAGAACACGGACAGACCTCTCGGAGAATAACTCAGCTCTCGGATTCATCGATGTCCCAATCTGAAGGGCTGTTGATGGGAGTGATGGACTTGACAAGCGCCGCCACGTTCGCTGGGACTCTGTACTCGTGGACCACCTGACAGATATCTCTTTCATCTCTGGCCAGCAAATCTGCCCGGAGCGTTTTGAGGACATATTGTATAAATGGAGTAACGGTATGAACAAAGGGCGTGACTGGCTCTGATTTGGTTTTGGGGAGACTCCGAGTGCACAACCAGGATGCGGTTGAGAACTTGGATAGCTGTGAGTGCAGCTGTGGGGTCCACCGCACCTGCATGGTTGCTTGCTTGAGCACGATTGATGTTTGTATCACTTATTTCCACAACCTTGAGCAAACGGTATGGCCACTGATTTATGGGACTCACCAAATTGGTGCCGCAAGTTGGACATCCGTGGCACGGCCTTTGGTCAGGGGCAAAATCAGAACAAGGGGAGGTGCAGCTACTTACAAAATGACTATCAAGCGAATGCATGGACCGAATGTACTTACTACAATCGCCAGGTATGGGTAAGTTTTCCATGACAAAAGCGGCAGGGGCACATCTGTGCCTAAGCGCCACATCTGATCAACACCCAGGCACAGAGCACGAGTGAACCAATATACCTCGATATCCTTGTTCTGAATCATCGCAATTAAATTTCGGATGACCCACCCACCCCGTCTGGTAGCGACGTGTACCACACCGGGTCTCTCTCAACCATGCCTGCTTTTGACTTCTCGCCAGCGTTCCGAACAAGGGAGCCACTCGATGGTGGCATTTCTGTGAACTTCCATGCGAACAGCAGCTCCGATGAGCTGCGCGATGGAAGCTGAAGTTTGTGCTGAGAGTTCTGCTAAAAGAGGTAGGAGGACGTCTAAGCAAACGATCTGGGAATGAACGCGTCTGTCTACATGCACCACGCACGTCAGAAACCACAGCGCACCTCGAAGAGATAGCTGAGCGCAATCTTTGCCTCAGATCTGAATTGTGCGGTGTATGCTCAAATGGGACCAAGAGTTGGACCAGTGGCTTCGATGATGGCGCTGGAAAGCGCACGCAGGGCATGTACAAAGGCGGATTTGAGGGAGGTGACTGGGATAGCCTGTGGGCTGGACAAGGCACAAATGATTGCCTGGGGTGTGTTTTCTCAAAGCAAGCTTGCAAGTGCAGCCTTGGAACCTGATGGGGTGAGCGTGGGGGGTAAGAGAGTGACAGATAGAGGTGGCTCATGCTCACTGTAAGATGTGGAAGATATGGCATGTGCTACCTCAACACGAACATTGTCTCGTGAGCCCTGTGGCTCTCCAAACGGGGGTGGATGAATAAAGGCAGCGTCGCGGGTGAGTGCAATTTTCGCTAACGGGTTTCTGATGACTGTGTTTAGTGATGTGGACGGCCTGGCTTGGCTCGAGAGCTGTGTACATCACCGCTTGACAGCTGTCTGTGAGCCCGTTCATCCCGATACGGAAGTCGCGCTTCGGCTAAACCCCTCGCTCGTCTCTGAGTGCAGTGTAAAAATACCCAATCGACCCCACATGGATTGGGAAAGTCGCCAGAGAGGTCGGGAGTGTGGGATGAGGAGCTGTAGATGCTGCGAAAGCAACATCTAGATCGTGGGGCACACGGGGGGAGGGTTGAGGGGTTGAAAACAGGCTTGGAGGAGCATGCTCAGTGAGTTGAGCAGCTGATTGCTGATTGCTGAGCACGGGGCAGACAGAAAGATAGAGAGTCTGCTGGAGGGAACCTCAGTGTGGAGATCAAGTGGCTCAAAGAAGCACGCACAAAAGAGACTGAGTAGCTCAATTCGCCATCCACCATGATGTTCACGCCTAGCAGACTGTGCAACATATGTCGGTCCTCAGGACCGTCAACAGGCTGCAACATCATTTCAGAGAGCTGGAATGTCATGACTGATGGTTGCAGCACCTGCGCATGGTACATGTCGTGGGGCGGGAGGTCGACGTTCCGTGATGACTGGATCTGAAACTGATTCATCATCGGAGATTCCCTTCTTCAACGTCGGAGGCTTGGTACGACTCATCAGAAGTGCTCTCTGGCGGCTCGCTTGCTGGGGACCTCATCATCCTCGGGGGCGGGTGCATCCAGGGGGGATATTCCACTTGTGAATGAGAGGGCTGGGGTATCTGTCAGATATTTTGACAGGAAATTAGATCGCTACCTACCCAGGATCCTCTCCTGAATGCGTGGAGCCCATGGAGGGGCGCATCGACGACGTGCAGCGCTGAGAGGTCGCCAGGGGAATAATTCAGGAATCCGGACGCGTCAGTAGCGTAGGGCGATAGGGCGGGTGGTGTGGCGCGTTGGGGCGGCTCGGAATATGTAGTGGGATGAGGGGGCATGTGAGGGCTTCCGTGATCGACCGTGAAATGTCGTTGCAAAATGTCAGAATCCGGTTGAGTGAGTGATATCCTGACGGGAGCAGGAGCTCATAAACTGAAGGCTGACACTTTGCGCGTTCTCGTCAGCGCCGAGATAGGGGGTGAAATTGGGGTTCGTAGGGAAGGGGTGCCAAAAGATGGGGGAGCGTATTCTGGTCGTCCGAGCCGGAGGGATGCCTCGAATGGGGGATGCGTGAAGACCCGCTGGAGTAGTATATATTACGGATTGAGTCACCCATGAAGGAGCAGGGGGAGAGGCTGGTGGTAGATCATCCTGTGGCCTCTGCACACAGGACGAAGCGAAGTTGGGACGCACCAGAATATACTGGGTACTAACCCAATCTTCACCGTAGAAAAGGGCACAAGCACTAGTCACAGGACAAGAATTTTTTTTTTAAAAAAAAGGCGCTCTCTCGAGTTGACTTCCTGGGAGAGATGGGGGCGATGGGAGGCTTGGGGGGAGAGCAGAGCCGCTCGAGGGCTCTGATAAAGGAGCAACGCATGCTCGCAGCACGGGTGGCAATAACAGGGCATGAGGATACGTCCTCTGGGAGAGTGGGATGGAGGGGGCGTCTCTTGCAACCATGCGGGTGTTACCACACCGCAGAAAGTTCAGTCCCCCGGTTTGGATAACCTATCTCCAGTTGACACATCTCTGGCCTGATTAACAGCCTATGAAATGCAAATGGCAAGGACTGTCAGATAAAGCGAGGTGATTGTTCGTGGAGGCCCCTTGGCGGTTGACACATCGTCCGAAGCCCAGCTGCACAAAGTCCACATATCCGAGCGAGGCAGTACAGGCCGCCCCCCGATCCCTGATTAGCTAAGATTCGGAAGAGGAAGCAAGACGGTGAGTACTTATTGGCCGGTGTTATCATCATACCCGAATAGGCGGCCCTTCTGCACCAGCCCTAGCTGGCCCTTCGCGAGGCGGCTCTTGATGGACACTTGGAGACGGTCTTCTAGTTGCCAGTCAGTTACTAGCCTGAACCACCCTCCTGGATTCACAAACTCCGCGAATGCAGCGTGGCGAGTTGGCCATTCCATTGCTCCAAGTCTACGCCGCGCAGCCTTGCTCGACCCCCAACAGATCACACCGGACAACCAGGATAATAGCTTGCGTACATAACATCAAGTCCTGTTCCAAATTTCATATCTATTGCGGAGATGATCAAAACTAGTTGTTGAGGATTGTTGGTCCGTCCCGATCGTCCTGGACTTCGTTCAACAGGGTGGGTACAGCAACTCAACTCTCTTTCACACTCCGGAAAGGACAATACTATTCTCGGGACACTACGCCAGGTGGTCTTGATGGGTCGAACCTCCACTCCTGCACCTGATGTCCGGGTATGAACGGGCATGTCATGAATAATCCAAAAATTAACATCCAGCTCTGTAAGAATGGAATCACACCCAGTCACCCATTGGTCGTACAACGCTTACCTGGGCCACGTAAACCCACCCAGCGCAGTGACCTATCATCTCGGCTCTCGCCAGTGGTCCTCATTCCATGTGTCTCTGATGAAATCTCGAAGTTTTACTCGAAATTTTCGGGGCTTTCCTGGGGTTTGAAAACGCGTGAAGTATGCGAGGCCCCATGGCGTTCGGTGGCACAGACCATGGCCGAGATCGATGCCCCGACTGTCTGCCAGCAGGAGTGACGGCTGTCTCAAGACGTCTAAGTGTAGGTAATTTCCGCAAAAAATCAGTGTCTGATGAAAACACCCCACGGTTACTCACATGGGCCGGGTGAGGGTCCTATTTTGCATGTCACGAACCAGGGACCCTCGAGAATGGCCGCAGACCAGCATAAGCTGGTGAGTGCTCTTCCATGACAGACAGTCGGATGTGGTACATGTAACAGCATCTTGGTGGAGATGAGCATGGGATGGGATGGGTGGTCGGCGGGGTCTGGCTCTGGCCGGGCTTGCTCCAGGAGCACAATGCACGTGGAAGTAACCACATCTGGCACGAGAAGCGAGGCTCTCCACCGCTTTCATTCGATTTCACCTCTACGGCAGTTTTTGGGCGTGATTGATAGCGTCCACTGTTTCCCCTCCCGATGTTCTCTGTTCGTGGGGAGGTGGGGACGTGGGCAGGATGACGAGTCGTGCCGGATGGTGTCGAGTCATGGGGTTGTTCGCTTTCCGATTGTCTATGGGGGACGGAGTGCGTTCGGTCGTC
>JBBPMH010001097.1:0-11835 GCA_038090235.1 Pulveroboletus ravenelii
AAGATAGGGCGTGCGTAAGAGCATTTTTCCTCGGACCGGCTGTTTTCGGACGGCCGCCTTAGTGTGTTATGTAGGGCTAGCTCTGTCGGTTGCTACATAATGATAAACACTTGTCTAAAAAAAAAAAAAGACGTGTTCATCACGTGTCCCGCTGATGCACAGCCACATAAAAACGCGCTTAGTTACCCTGGGGAACACATTAGTAATTTATCAAATCTGAACGCGACAAACGAAGATAGTCGCTCAAACTATGTTTGTGCTTTCTATCATAAAGGTCTGTCTTTTCACTCACTTCAACTCTGACTGATGCATTCATTCTAGGATACAATCCCTGTTCTACCAGTCAACTTCGGCATGCCACCTCACCAGGCAATCACTGACGAAATCAACAAGAAATACGCCAACAGGGTCCTGCATGATGTCGGTCTGTGTATCTGCGTGTTTGACCTCGTTGAAGTCGGAGAGGGAAAGGTTCGATATGGAGATGGATACCTCTGGTACAAAAGTCCTCACCATTGTCTCACTCATTGTCTCATCTCACTCGTGTGTGAAGCAAAGTTTCGCCTGGTTGTCTTTAGACCCTTTGCGTCCGAGGTGATACTTGCCAAGGTTAAATCTTCTGATGAAGAGGGAATACGACGTGCGTCTTTCCGTGTCTCATCCGACGGCCCTGACTTATAAAACCCAGTCAGCGTCGGCTTCTTCGATGATATGTATATCCCCTTTGCATACCTCCCTCAACCTTCTGCATTGTATGCGCAAGCTTTCTCTTCTCTTCCGTGGTTCTCCGCCTCATCATCTTCATGCTCAGCGATCCAAACGAACGTGCGCATTTCTGGTTACCAGAGTCCGAGGCGACGACATCGCACGAGCTCCTCGAGTCCGCTACAACAGATCGAATGTATATAGATCAGGGCGAAATCATCCGTGTTCGTGTCGAGGCGGACGAGTTCTATGATGATGAGCCTGGTCCTCCCAAGGCTGCGGAAGGAGTTGTGATAAAGCGCGAGGCACGAAGAGCGCCGTATACCATCGTCGTGAGTTTTGAGGAAATGGATTTACGATTAGTGTTGATGATGAGATGTAGTGCTCGATAGCCGAACAGGGACTAGGTCCCGTGCTCTGGTGGAAGAGTGCAAGAATGGATGGTGACGAACAGGACGAAGGGTGATGAACGTGTCTGAGCCTGATATATTTACTCTCTTGCATCACTCCCACTTGATCTTACCACTGTGAGGAAGCAGATTGGTTCGGGTCTTTCTCCAGCATATCGTATTGTGTATCCCAAGTCCAACCGTGACCGAAACAGTGACAGTACCGCGATTAGGAACCGGGATTTGCGTTAAGATCTTGGTTGACCTTGAAGCTTGAAAACGTCCAAGCTTCGAGGTCTACCCCTGACTGACCGACCGCATGCTACATCCGCATGCGCAACTCGCGTCGGATTGATGCCGTGCCCCCTGAGTAACAGTCCTCACAGTTCCCTTTAGTGAACAGGTCCCAATCAGCTACCGCGTGGCGGTTTTGTTAATCTCTCGTATGCACTCTATCCTATCACGATGATCACGGCGCTCGCGTGTTACATACACGTGGGGAAGAATGGTACGGTACGTGATTTTGAATGGCGGGGCCACATTGCGTCAAAAGTCTGGGACTGATGCGGCTGGTGCAGTGCTTTTCGCCAGTGGATGGCGTTTGCTCGGCAGTGACCCCATGTCCATGCACCATTCACGTGCTTGACCTTTTTTTCCTGCCAACGCCAGTGATTTGGGGCCTCGCAGCGAGCAGTGTGCCTGCGCCATATACACGGCGCCAGGACATTAATTTGACTCGCGGTTATTGTTATGGTTTGCAAGGTGGACCATTCATGGTCGTGTAACACTCGGGATTAACACACGGCGCAAGCTGGCGCTTGACGGCATCGTGTTGGTGATGGAATGCCATCACATTTGACAGTCCTTTGTGGGGTTCTGAGGTACGTGTTTCTACTCATACCGTTTATCTACTTCTCCCGAGTATGATGGTACGCAACGTCGGTCCTTTCCCAGCTTCGTCGGTGTCGGCAGCGAGGACAGTGACAAGGGGATTCGCATCTCCGTCTCCGTCGATGCCCGGCCATGTCGGTTTACGCTGTGCGGCTTGCCAATATCAATGATGACGACTGGGTGCACCACCGAGTCTGATGCGCGTTGCAGAAAAGCGTGTTCAATAGCGGCTTTTTTCAATGGTCCGCTGGCATGTGCCCGCGTCCTCGACGTTGAGCACGTTCGTTAGCCCACACATGGAACCTGTCAAGTGTACCTCGTACTCGGTTTTCCGCCTCCCTTCCTTGACGGCCGTGATCACGTCTCGTTCCAGTTACCCCTGGGGCTGGAGATTTCCTTGAGCTGGTGTGCGTAGACACGCCATTCCGGTGGTGCCACCCGTTCTCCGTCTCCAACAAGACATGCCGACTCATCGACAGATTTATTTTTCCTCGTGTTCCATCTTTCTTTCGTCGCGGAGGACTGGCAAACGCGGCCGTCGCTCGTGAGTTACGTTGACTGAGAGCACACGGTGAGTGGGTTGACGGGGTGTGCTGGCGTTCCCGTTCGTGGTGCGGAACGTTCGCCCCGCCTCCAGAACTCTGCGGGAAAACGAGAAACAGGACACGCCGAACGTATGCTCTGCCGGACGACACTGACCAGATCAGAGCCCGGTGCGATAATGGTGGTGCAGGGGGCTTCACGCGTTTTGGAAGACAATGTCGGGGTATCCCATC
Organism: Pulveroboletus ravenelii; assembly: GCA_038090235.1. NCBI lineage: Eukaryota > Fungi > Basidiomycota > Agaricomycetes > Boletales > Boletaceae > Pulveroboletus > Pulveroboletus ravenelii. The sequence goes on from JBBPMH010001097.1 coordinate 2,762, forward strand.
TGGCACATATGTACCATCCACTTTCACGTTGTTGCGGGATGAATGACCCGGCAATGACCACTGTGGTACCATACCATTTCATATCACGTACTGTGGGTGCCACCTCCAGTCACCGCACGGAAACCACAACCACACAGCCAGCATCAGAGGTGCTTGGGTACCCACCTCAACTCAAAACTCTATCCCGACGTCGTGGTTGAAGCAACATTCGGCAAGGTTGGCATGAATGATCGATTGGAATCGTCTCCGACTGGACTGATAGGAAAATAATAATAATGCAAAGTGCACGACGCGCAGCCTGGAATGACGAACATCGCGAGGAATCTCTGTCCGCAGGAGCGAAGAGCCCGGTGAAGTTCCTGCTGGGGCAGTGGATTGGGGGGCTCGATCGTTTACGTCGGTGCTCACTTGGACTGGCACCGTGTACGTCAGCCGTGCGACTGACGGAACAAAGAAGACGAGATACCAACCTGTCCATCTTCACTCGTCCCGGCTCCGAGGAAAGCTTTCGAGCTGCGGCGTCGGATCAGACCAGAATGAGTTGTCGATGGGAATGTGCGGGAGCGAAGAGCTGCTTCTGCAGCGAAACCACCCACTTACGTCGTCGAAGCAGATGGACCCTATGAGATAGCATCGATATCCACTTGGTTCTGTCTATAGGGACCGTGGAGCTCAGAGATGTGCATCTTACTTGCGTAACTATACACCTTGATACCAGCGATGGCAGTGCTACTCCGAGGTTCGCAAGATGATAGGATATCTATTAACCAGAAACGCGGCCAACCACTTGGGACAACATGGAGTGGCATATAGCATGGTTGTGAGCGTTAACAACCTTGCTATAAGTCATTCCCATGTGAACCGCGGGGTTTGCTGCTCATGATTGTGGTACTCGACATGAAGGCTGTTTGCTTATGTAAACTTACCCATCCGATCCCGGTACTTACCTTGGAGCTATTCTTGAGTTGTAGAAAATGTTTCATCTCTGCTGGAACATGAAAAGATTGGAAAGTACAGGTTTTCCCTCATGGTTCATACCCGTTGTAATGCTGGTTCACTCTTAATGTGGGCCATCGCCTCTTGCGAATCCTCAAGGCCTCAGGCTCGGGGACACGCCACTTGCATATGGTATTTGTCCCGAGGGCCAGCTGGCGACTCAATGAAAGTGTCCAAGTGGGCGAGCACGGTGAGGGCAACCTCATGCGGATAGCCACTGATGTTCGGTGTGCCCATGAACAAGGGTCAAAATTGAATGGCTTGTTCGATCAAGTCGGTCATCACAGTAACCTGCGCTGTTCAGGACGATGGACATCGCCGTTGCGGATATCTGATCCAGGCAGGGCTGTTGGACACGTTTAGTCGGGACGCACCAGCCCATAAGATATGGTATGATAGAGTAGCAGAATGAAAGTACCTGAAGCGGCGAGTCCCAACGCCGTACGGTGAGGACAAGTGCATGCGGATAGCCACTGATGCTCCTTCCCGCCGTGGACACTCGTGGACGCGGGACATTTGAGATCAGACGATCAGAGGCGTCTATTGGTCATCCTTCCGCAGAGTGTGCGTGTTGTGATCGCCGCCAGAGATACGATCCATTATCCAATGGCGCTCCTGCACGAGAGACGTAAGAATCGGGACGGGGGACAGGCGGGTCACTCACGTCAAACGGGGAGGTGGCCTAGAAGTTGGATCCGCACTGCCCCTAGCAATAGAATGTGAATGGTGAGGTCACCGCCGACGGAAGGGTGGAAGCGCATAGGGAAGGGAACGCGTGCAGGAGGGACGAAGGGAGAGGGATGGATGTTGCCCATGCTTTTTGGAGGCGGATGTGCATTGGACGCCGTCAATCGCTGAGCGTGATCGAGATGGGAGGAGTAGAGATGGGTGAGTTGCGGTCTGCGCTGGTTGGGACCGAGGGAGCGGGATATGAAAACGGATCGAAGAGGGTCTCGCTCAGATATGGAAGTCATGTATTTAAGGTTGGGGTCGTGCTCTGCTTCCGGCGAGACGGACGTTTTAGAGAGCACGGTGGATGGCATAGGCACTGCTTGTTCGGCCAGGGGACTCGTGGGGTGTTGCCACAGCGGGTTACGCTCGATCAAAGGATGAATGGTCCACGTCAATGTGTTTGCGGGTGGACGGACGCATGGTTCAAACATGATGGAGCTTATCTTGTTCAGGCTCGTGGAGACGGCACTGCGGCGTTTCAGGGACCGGCTTGAAGTCACGGGGACTTGAGTGATGGCGTCATGGAGGGAAGTGGCTGGGAAGAGAACCTGTTGACGGGATGAGTGTGATCTGGGCCGACGAGCGATCTGACACGTTTTGATGGCGTGGGGAAGTGCACGCGGTGGGAAGAGATAATTCGGACGGGGATACGTTGGAAAGGACTAGCGCGAGCATTTCAATGGAGGATTTATGTACTGATGTCGAGCGGGGAGAGGTCAAGGTGGGTGGATTACGTCAGCAGAGCTGTACGCTACCAAGCTGTTCAAGCTGTAAGCCGAATCTGCCGAACCACCAAAAAAAGGAAGTTGTGAATGCGAGAAGCACGCACGGCAGTCTGGCAAGGCGGTGCACTCGCCTGAATCCTACAAGAGGGGCCTCTCCACTCCTTCTCCCCCCCAATCCTGCGCGAGATGGACTACACCGATTACCCCCCGCCGACTCAGCGCGTGTGGCCCCAGCCCAGCCAGTCTCAACAGCAACAGCAACCACAGCAGGCCCAGTTTCCCTCTCCAGTCTCTCCTGCCGGATATCTCTTCCCCCAGCAGCAGCCAGGCCCGCCACAGACAGCACCTACCACGGATCCACGTCCGTCCGCGTCCGGACTCTCCCTCAACCTCAGCGGGCTCTCTGTCACAGCACCCCCGACGCTCTCTCCTATCGGGCCACACCAGGTCCAGCCCGGACAACTCCATCCACACCAGCTCCACGCTCATCACTCGATCCCCCATCAACCTCACCACACCCACTCTCACTCTCACTCAAGCAGCTCCTCGATCTCCCCAATAACACCCGTCTCCCCTCCGAACATAGCCCATCTCTCCTCCCAGTTCTCCTACAACTTTGACGATCCCATTCCCTCGAGCGGGCTGTCCCCCAGTACAGACCCTGTCCCCACTCGGGGGCGACCAAGCACCGGATCACACGGCGCCTCTCCTTCAGAATTCTCCGTCGAGAAAAGTGTGCCTCGAAAACGAAGCCTCACGAACAACCCCCCCGTCTCATCTACCCCTCCACACAGCGTGCACCAGCACTCGCAGTCCCTCTCTCATGCTTACTCTTCAGCGCAAGCAAGCCAGCCCGGCCAACACGCCCCTCATCCCATAATTACAACGACTGCATCTTCGCCCCCTCTGCCGACTTCTCCCACCTCTCCTCATTCTTCCCATTCCCACTCTCACTCCATCTCACATTCCGTCTCACATTCGTCCCTTTCACATTCGTCCCTCTCTCAGTCACATTCCTCGCAACGTTCGCATCCCCAAGTGGAAATCAACACAAATCCCACTTCCCCTTATGACGAGATCGACAGCGCAGGTCCTGGGTTCTCCGGCCTCGGCGAGGATGCCTCGGACGACGATTTTGGTAGCCCCTCGGGTTCTTTTTCTGGCGGTGGTCCATCAGGTGAATCTCACTTCACCACGTGTCTCTCGCGCATTCTCATCGATTAACCTCCCACTCTCTCCAGCCAGCGCGGATTCAAAACCATCTGGGCTGTCAGGCCAACAGGCGCAAAATCCCATGGGAAAGTCTGTCGGCACCAATAATTTTGTAACGAAACTTTATCAGTAGGTTAAGCTCGCCATGCTATATGCGCGTGATCACAAACGTAATTCCCCCGTAGCATGATCAACGACGCCAAATCGCAGCATTTCATCGCATGGACGGAATTAGGGACAAGGTACTTACTCACCCTAGTCCTCGGATATGTTTAGATGCTAAATTAATGCGCTCCTCGCTTAGTTTCGTCGTGTCTAATATTGGCGAGTTTAGTAGGAGCATACTTGGATCACACTTCAAGCACAATAACGTACGTCTCCTTGGCTCTCCCCCTGCGATTCAAAGGTTGAATATACGCGCAGTTTTCGTCCTTTGTTCGTCAGCTCAATATGTATGGGTTCCACAAGATCAACAGGGTGCGTCACCTGCACTCTTCACACCCTGTCTTGGTCATAACGATCGGGTCTAATCTTTATCTTGTTCATGCTGTCATTGAATCTCGTCCTATTTTGTCCTTGTTTGCATATATGCACAACTTGGCGCTTTCGTCCGCCAAAACGTAAATACATACACGATCGCGATCACGACCCACACCACAATAGACCCCGCGCGCTCAACGCACATCCAACTCTTCCCAAACATGGGAATTTTCTCATCCAAAATTCCTCCGTGGCCGCCCAGATTTACTAGACGCGATAAAGCGCAAGGCGCTGGAACCCGATCCGAGAGAGAGGAACCGGTGAAGCCATTTCCAATCTTGTCCGCTCGTGAGATGAGCGCTCATATACTGCTTTCCAAACAGTGTCGAACTTCCAGGTGAAGTGGCGCGCCTACTATCCGACCTTCGTGAAGAGAACCGCGCGCTCTGGCGAGAAGTCGGGTCGCTGAGCAACCGTATACCGGCAGCGAGTCAGCGACCAGCGAATGTCGCGGGATCCTCTCAAAATTCGCAGTCCCATGTTTCGCCTCACGCGCAGATCGGCTTGGGCGGACATGAGCTCGTACACTCGAGGTCGTCGTCGAATTTGGGAGGTGACGACATTGAAAGGGATGTCGACTGGGAAGATGAGGACGGCATGAATGCGTCCATGGGTGGTAGTCTCATGGCAGGAATTGGGGTTGGTCTGAATGGAAGCCAGGGCGGGGAAGAATGGGATGCCCAGATGTCACGCTTTAATTTTGGTGCAGGCAGCGGGTTGAACGCACCTAGCTTGGCGTTGAACGCTTTCGGGGCACCGTCTGGAGGAGAAGAGTGGAGGCGGTGGGCGGAGAGCGAGATCGTCAAGGAGAGGAAAAGAGTCGAGAAGCTTGTTGGTATCATCAGGGCACTGGTAGACGTTACCGGAAGAGGTGCTATCAGCGGTCCGGCGTCGAACCCCAGTATAGGTGTAAGTTTGAGCGCAGATCGGGAGGTAGATGGGCGTAAGTTTTGATGTTTTGTCTGTTGTTTGCACGCTGAGCAGGATGACTAGTCCCACCGAGCATCCTGCGGGAGCTTCATGAGCTCTCTTTGTCCTTTGACTCGCCTCTTTCTCCCATGTCAATGCCAATCCCATCACCATCGCCTTCACCCTCCCCACTTCCATTTGGGCGTTCTCAACATTCTCCGAACATTTTTATCACTTCCCCGACGTCGCCCTCACCGTACTCTGTCTCGCACTCTCGATCTCCGTCTCGAGAATCGCAAACCCACGCCAATCCAAACGCGCACACGACCCTCCCCACACTCTCCATCCCTAACTCGAATGCCTCTCAATTCCCCCATTCTTTGCACACGCCCTCATCCTCTCCCACGACGTCCGATTTCGTACCCGGCTTTTTCCGCCAGCACCCGAGGAGTCAGGGCCATCTCGGCGGGCGTGTAGCGAGACAGCCCCACATCACGCTCACGCTCGAGACCGACCATGATGGTCGGCTAGAGAAGCGCGCACGGACTGAGTGCGATAAGATGAAGGACGGGCCGGATGCGGGGTTGCGGACGGGGGAAGAGATGGATATCGTGCCGAATGATGCGAACGAGGATGCAAAGCTCCCTTCGCCGATGTCGTTGACGGGTGGGACCTCGCCCACAACGAGTGCAAGTATGGGCTCAAACAAGGGACGCTCGCGGAGTGACTCTGCACCGATGTGGCAAGGGGCTGATTGTGGGTTGAGTGCGAATTGGACAACGAGAGGGAGAGGGAGTTCGTTTGGACAGTAAGGTCATTTCGCCATTCGACGTTTTTTTGTTTTATTCCTTTATTCCCTTTCCTTTTCTTTTGTGGTCATGGTGATCATGTCGGGTTTTCTGTCTTATACATCCTTTCCTCCATTGTTCGTATCTACCTGATACATGTGTCAGCGCTCTCAGCCCCTAGATTGCCTTGGGTTGATATCCATGATCGATGTGCATACTGTACGTCTTCACCCTCACGCAGTTCATATAAATGGGTTTATCGAAAGTCCATGTGAATGCAGGAAAGTACTGCTCCCTAAACTCCTGATGACTTTGGGATATCCCCACTTGTATCCTTTCAGTTGTTCGCCTTGGTCACAAGAGGTGATACTCTATGCCCGAGAATTGAACCGAGCCATTAACCGCCCTCGTCAGCACCACGAACCGAACAACATTTCCCCGAATGGCAAACGATTGCAGAGACCCCAAACTGGAGTGTCAACTGGCTTGGGGTCGTCTGTGAATTCTTTTTGTATTCACAAGCCTGGTTCTCCGCGGCCTTTGAGATTTGAACTCATGCGTGTATGTACGTACACTGCACAGCATCGAAGAGAAGAAAAGACAAAAAGGCGTCGGATCGAGAAATGTTGACAAAACGCGTGATGTCAACGTGAGTACTGCCCGAGCTCACACGCCACATCTTGGCGCGATCAGTGACCTCCGCGTACATATACGTATAATGACCCGTCGTACGTTTCTTTACAAAACGACCGCGCTAGGATGGGCGAAGTTTCCCTTTTCTGCTCGTTTTCAACACTGGAGTGACTCGTTGAGCGAGAATGTAGGTGCTTTTCAGATGGCACTGTTCTCTGCAGCGTGATATTGCATCATGATGCAAACACGAGTACAATGATCCGATACGGTCGCGCGTCGTCAGTGACTGAAGCACGCCCGTTTCTTGTCCTCTGGCTTCTATTACGTCCAGTGCGGCCCATATCACCTCTCTCGTCGACTGAGCCACACCCATATGTATTTGCAGCTCTTTGACATGCACGCAAGGTGTCTTTCTTTTTTTTTTTGGGAACAGCCTCAGGGTTCTGAACACGATCTGTCAAGGCTTTTAATGCCCATGCGTGCCTTGGATACTTGACGTGCACAGCATCTCGGCGTCCTGTTTGTTCCATATCCCCCTCACCACCCCGCACACACGCCGTACGAAGGACGGCACATCACATGCATCACAGTTCGTCCTGTGTGCCGCCACCGGTGGATCCCAACATCATTCGTGAGCACGCGTTCGTGCACTAATGAGCGTTAGGATCCGATCCGATCCATCCCAACAAGGCCAGGCCTTTGGACCCCCCACACACACACAAGATCCTATCGAGGGTGCCACAAGTCACAGACGGGCCTTTTCTTTTTTTATCCGACGCGTGATCGTTCATGAACGTTCATGTCTTGTGCCAGGGACGGGTACGCGGGGGCTGATGTCATCGAGGGCCTTGGTCGCCTTACCTCTTCTTTTGTTGTTTACAAAGGGACTGTTTCGGTCTAGTGGGTCCTCGTTTTCTCCCCTATTTTTACCCACAGTGGTATGTATTGTGGTACCCGCCAAATGGGTAAAGCGTGTGCGTAATACACTTCAGTCTTGCCCAAATGTTGTCACAATCTAGCTTCCCTCAGTGACTAAGAGCTCGGAGAAAGAGGGGGCGAACCGATGCCTCATCGCCCACGTTACCGATAGTCAGTGTTTCCACGGTAGGTCCAGCTTACGACTATCAATCGATAGGCCAATGTTTGCGATTTGCTCATGCACCATGGACCCTATCGCGTTCCCTTTGGTTGACGTATGATGCACGCGGTGGCGTTCTCAAACAGCTGTGCTCAATAACCTGCCTTTCTTTCGTTTTCGTGATGCTGTTTTGTTCTTTTTTTAGGCTTAATGAACGGTGTTGGATAAGTTCCGAGCCGAGATCTCTGGTCCAGGGGCTGGGATCCTTCGTCCTATGTGTGAAGTGGGAGTGGGACATGGAGTCGATCCACGTTTTGACCTGACCTTGCTGCGTGTCTCTCGCTCGCTGTTGGAGTGGGACACGTCGATCGCCAGGTTTTACTGTTCGTGCCGGCCGGCTTGTATTGTGGTGGGAAGGGGACCGGTGTTGCTTTGTAGGGAATGAGATGTACACCGGGAACGATGGTACACAACGAAATGCGTCCCTTGACGTCTCATGTTGTTCTTCATAACGGCGCTCGTCCGAGGTTTCGCGTTCGAGCCCCGGGAGATTACGATGGACGCGATGGAGACCGCTCGTGATACGACTTTTCTGGGTCTGGAGATTGTGTGTGTGTGGTCCTCATGTTTTGTTTGGCTACAGTCTCCCACGCACAGCCTTATTTATTTATTTCCAAAAAATAACAATAAAAAGGAACAAAAGCAAGATTGGGACATCCAATAAATGGATGTTAAAGGAGACCCCGTATGACCGCGGCCATGACTGTTATCTGGATGTGCTGCATCTGCAAAGCAGCTGTGTAATGTGATCGCTTGGCGACTCCAAGTACCAGCTTTTCGAGAGCTGTGATGATATCCGGGTGGTAATCAACCAAATCACGTAAACGGAAACCGCCCGGTTTTTGTTAACCCGACTTTCTGATACCCCCTCCACTTCTTTCAAGCATTGAAAAACTCAAAGGCCAAGATTAAATTCTATTTCGGGTCTTCAACCTGTCGCCCATCGGGGGGGGGAACGAAATCGTTACAGCAAGAACGACGATTGTCTGTTGCCTCTGTCGTATCACTCTCTGGGGAAACAGGCTTTCGTACATTTCGAGGAGGATCTGTAATACAGTGAACCACCAAATCAACAGGCGACGGTTACAAAGACGAGGATGGGAACGCATAGGACGAAAACAGGAGGGCTTGTTTACAACAGATGTACAGCCAAGATTTTATTTCGAGAGGCCAAATGGGATTAGTTGGCAACCTTGCCGAGAGGTGTCTTTGCCATCACGCTGATCACCTCGTACAAGACCTATGTCACGCCTCGGGTCAGACCTTTTTTCTTTCTCAAAGGGGGAGGGAGAGACAAGAAGTAAAGGCATAAGGGACGAAAAAACTCACATCAGCAGCTGCCATGGTAGTCAACTCGGCGTTCGTGTCATACGCAGGAGCGACTTCGACAATATCGGCAGA
>JBBPMH010001098.1:0-11827 GCA_038090235.1 Pulveroboletus ravenelii
GTGACCATTAGATTTTTTTTGGGAAGAACAAGAGCGGGCGATATTCCTACACATTCCGACATTCCATACCCTGTCTCATCGTCAACATTGAGATATACAAACACCTTATATGACCTACCCTCGTTTATCCGTTCCACACCAGGAAATCGTGAGTTTAGATGCTCGGCAAGCGAGACAGGGAGATAAGCGGCTCCACAATTTATGGACTGAACAGTACTGAAATCAGCAGTTCCAAATCTGGGATGGTGCACGATTTGGTGGACAAGGGACGGGACCAAATATAGGGAGGTAACACGGTGCCTCGATTGTAGAGATAGCACATTAGCAAGGAACCCGATGGACCAAGAGTGAGACCTACTTGGGGATGGAATCGAAGAACACATCGGGGTTCCATTTAGGTAGGAGGATGAGTGTTGTAGACTGTAAGAAGCATCTAAACACAGCGATGTGTAGACCATAGGCATGGTGTATCGGCAGCACATTGAATGTCATATTCATTCCTCCAGGGCCCTTCCATACTGTAGGCTTCCGTAGAATCCATATTAAGTCACCGAAGTGTTAGGCAGGAAGGAAATGCGTACGGCATGGGCTTTGAGTGTCTCCGCGGAAAGTACCAACACCTGGATCATGGAATCGATGAGGTTTCCATGTGAAATCATAACAGCTGACAAGAACGAAGATTAGCACACGAGATTGACTGCTCCCGAAATAACGTACCCTTGGGTAGTCCACTCGTCCCGCTGGAGAACACTAGATGGGCCAGCGTTTCACTTCGAGCGGGTTGTATCGGTAATCGTGGCAAGTTATTACTTCGTGCCCGAGCGACGAGGTCGCCATAGCTCGTACGGCCCTGAACGCTCCCCTCTAGGATATATATGCGGTCTGGTGGGAGGCCAGAAGTGAGTGCCAAAGGCAAGAGAGTTGGGCTGACGAATAGGCGTGTGGGACCTGCGAGCTTGAAAATGTGCTGGAACTCGAAAGGGGTGGAATAGGACGAGAAGAGGGCAAATGGGACGGTCATCACGATCAAGGAATGAAGGAGGGCTATGTAATCCTACGAAAGGTGTCAAGCTAGCACGGGGTTGCAAATGAGGGGAATACCATGGAGTTTTCAGAGAGCACACCGACGAGTTCGTCGTTTCCTGGGCGCATTCCCAGCCCGCCGAGCTCGACATCACTGGCCATGGCAGTAGCGCCATCCCGAACGATCTCGAGAAACTGTCGGAATGACCGGGTGACGCCTGTGAGTGCATCTATATGTAACGGGTAGTCTGGCCAATCTGCCTGGTCTGGGCGATTGAAGAAGATGTTGTGGACGTTTTGTTGCGGAACCCGGGGTAAAGGGGGGAAGAGGGACTTGTGGTACATGCTGGACGGGGAGGGGAAGCCGTATGTCTGGCGACCTCATTCCAATGGCTGCGACGCATTTTATTATGCGTCGCAGAGTCCAACCGGAAGGAAATTTGGAGCCGTGTAACCGGTATGAGAGTCTTGACGGATATTATCACCTGTCTCACTCTCGCTCGCGCGTAAGCAACGTCGGTGAGCGGGTACCACTCGTCTCCGGGGACACTTGGCCCATCTCGACCACGATACTTCCCTAACGGCGGCCGCGAAGGAGTTTGCCACGCATCAATGTGGATTCACACATGTTTGTTGATACGTGAGCACCCCGTTTCAGCTACAGTATTCGACGCTCGTCTCATCGCTACCGAGACGCGCAGCTACCCAGCGAACAGCCCCACTTATCTATCCAAGCATCCAAGGCAAGGTCGATAAAAGTGGGTCCTCCCCTGCCGGACCTAGTCCAAGCCAATTGGGGACGTCGGTGTTTCAGCCAGCTGACGGATCCCACAAGATAAAGGGCCTGCCTTTAAAGGGCTGGAGTACTGTCCATGTTGACGGCAAGTGCCCGGACCCTTGATGCTGCCGCAAGCACCATGATGCACTTAGGCGATTATGTCGTTCGGCCTGCAGGTATTACGCACCGACATTCACCCGGTGTGCTCTCTGGCAAGTCATTGTCCAAACTGCCCCCACTCGGTCCATCTGCAACAGAGACCAACCGAATTCACTGTAAACATGAGCGTCGTGTACATACATGCTGCGTAGAGTGAGCGGGCAAGTCTGTACATCCAGTCCTGTTGTGTGGTGTTCGATGGTGTGTAGTCAAGCCAACCTTGTTTTGAGACACCATCGGCGTCCGAGTGATCCGCACCGCTTCAACCTGGGAACGCGTTCGCCTTGCTTCGTGGACTAGGGCCCACGACACATGTCTACTCTCCAAGTCACCCAACACTAACATACCACCCTCATGCCCCCAAACCTCAAGCAAAGACTCGCAGCGCTCTCTCTGGCCCATTCGTCTCCAACTTCCCCCCTAAGTGCCGCGAACCTGAGCAAACCTTTTCAACCTCCTTGGAAGCGAGCATTCCAGGGCTCCCCTGCAAGCGAACTAGACACGCGTGATAGAGTTCAGAGGATCATGGCCAAGGTCATATTTCAGGCTGGCGTTGACTACGAGTAAGTGTGTTTGTCCGAGTCCCGAAATCTCGTTTTCTGATCGAGAGAACCAGGACGAGACCTATGTAAGCTCCAGGACTAACTGCAAACGAAATCCCTTGGTCACGTTTGCCTGCAGGGTAATCATCAGCGCTTCGGGCCTTCCAGATCCTCATCAGGTATCATATGATGCCCTTCTATCGTGCGTCGTCTTGTTGTCGATTTGGAATCATCACCAAAATGGCACATCTAGCCACATTCTATCCTATCTCGACCTTTATGGTGCGTTCCTCGGTGGTCCGTGCAGAGTGCTTGCTCATCTCCGGCAGTCGAGTCCGATTATACCGTAGTATTCTTTGCCGCTGGGGGTAGACATGCACCCAACTGGAACTGGCTATGGAAAGCTTACCGCAGCCTCAGCCGGAAATATCGCAAGAACCTGAAACGTCTGGCGAGTCTTCATTCAGTTCATTCTTACACCATTCCTAATCCTCCACAAAGTATATCATACATTCATCTTTCTTTTCAAAGAGTGCGTGCTTCTATCGTTGTCCCGTAATGTTGCTTAAATTTCTCAGTGCTGTTTTCATTGGCTGGCGCCATCATAAGGTTTGCATCTGCCCTTGGAATCATCTTTTGATCGTTTTTCTAACTTGTCCGCAGTCCCAAATTCTTCCGCAAAATAGTGTACCTTGATACATTGTCGGAACTTGCACTCCATGTCCCGCTAACACAGATTGACATACCGCCGGCGGTATACCAGTATGTTTCTATTGCTTCATTGCCTCCCATCGAGCCATCAAACAACCCCTCAGAGAGAACATGAAGCGCGAGAAGCAGATTAATATGCCTATACCCATCCATGCGAGCGTATTCGGTGTGCCACTCGAAGAACTAATGGGATGCTATGGTGAGAAGGGTGGCATTCCTCGGGTTATCAAAGACTCGATCCAGTACATCCGGGGAAGTGGTGAGTTTGTTGTGTATTAGTCACACCTTCAGTCCCCAGGATATTCCTTTTCACAGGCATGAAAGAGGAGGGGCTATTCAGACGCTCTCCAAATTCCGCCTTACTGAAGCAGGTACAACAGGCGTACGATAGAGGTTTGTCAGAGCTTGTGTCTAGAGTTGTCATTCTAAGTTCAGCATCACCTAGGCCAGGTTGTTTCTCTCGAGACGTTTGACGATCCCTATCTTGCCTCTGTTCTCATCAAGAAATACCTGCGCGATCTTCCTAGTGCCCCCTTTCCTGAATCACTCTACCCTGTTGTTCGACAATGTCCTATGATTTCAAGCGATCTGTCCGACATGGCCGCCGTGGCATACATCCGGAATACCCTCCTTCCACAGCTGATGCCATGTGTATACATCCTCCTGAACCATGTCCTACGTGAGAGTAACGATGTTACCTATCTGTGTCCTGCTCACTCCATCCATTTAGACCTCCTTCACGAAGTCTCGCTGCACTCTTCAAGTAATCGCATGGACGCGCATAACCTTTCTATCGTCATTTGTCCCAATCTTGTCAAAGGTTCAAACCCTATGCGAGACGTCATGATGTGCGTGGTTCCCGGAGGTCCTTCACCAACCAGTGACCTCCCGTCGCTATCATTCTCTACAACCTCGGCAACCACTCTTTCCAAGTCGTCAGATTCCTCTGAAGGGAGTACCACCCTAGGCGCTGTCATCAAGCTTTGCATCCAGCGATATTACGAGATATTCGATGAAATCAGGGATCGCTCTGAACCTGTATCATCCTCAAGACACCTTTCTCGGTCACCTTCCCCACTTTCCTCTTCTGGCTCTTCGGGGTCATTATCAAAGCCGCCCCGACCACTTGCCCTCGGGGCTGATGAAGAGGACAGTATTGATGATGCTGTGCTCGTTATGCCAATCGGCCCTGCCGGCAATGCTGGATCCTCATGGGATTGCAGCATCAGGGAAGGTCGAGCATCGAACGGCTCGGTAAATTTGAGTGCCGGGAATGTGGGTATCCCCATGTTTCCGTACCAACCCCGCCAGCGCAAGGCGCCAACTGCTGCCTTTCGGTCCGCTAACAATGACCACAATGGAACAAGTTCCAATTTCGCTTCTCGCAGTCGAGCCCGATCCGCGCTCAGTTTTGAAAATATTGGAAATGGGCTGGGAAGTGGGAAAAGTTCCATATCGATCGGGCGAGGAACCTTACGGAAGGCGTCTGGGTCAGGAGTGGAAGCGCAGGGGATTACTGCGGACGGTTTCTTCACCCCACCCAGGTCCCCTCCACCCCCCTCCCCCTCGGGGCAACCAGAGTCTGCTCAGAGCTAGTCGACGTCATGGCGTTTACTGGGGTATTTTGTTGTGTGATCTTTGTCATGGTATGTATGGGTCCATGTTCTTCTCGATGCGTGCTGGAAACGAAAGCGCACAATGCCGCGTTATTATCTTATACTTTCGGACAATCTATGCTTTACGTTGTTGTGAATTCTGTTGTACTCCGGGATCAGCTCGTTGTTCGTAGTCATGTTCGTTTGGTTGCGGTACATTGCCCAAAGTTGTACCACGTGCCTTTTTTTCCCTTGTCCTTGTCATATACCCATATAAGTACAACTTGAAAATAGACGCCAAAAGTTCCGTGTCCTTGGCGTGCACGAGCCACAGGTTACCTTTGAGTCGTCGGCGCGTTTCTCTAGACGGCTTGGATTGCACGTTACCTTCACGACATTACGAGATCGGACCCATCTGACTGGCACTCCTGTTCTTCCATTCAGACCGTAACCATTGGTGGTATGGAGCTCCCGGTCGGAAGATCACTACTACCGGCTTCAATGAAGACCGAGACTCATGCGGTTCGCTGACAAAGTCATAATGGGCGGTAATCATCTAAGGCAGCCTCGAGCCTTTGGTCAGGCGATGCCATAGCCTCGTGCATTCCATCCCCTGCCAATGCGTGTTGAGTATATAACCGTTCGCCCCAGCGCTGGGTCTTACGTTCAGTCCGAGGGTCTGCAGCATTAGGTAAACGAACGTACACAGGCAAGTTCCTTTCTCTCAACAGCAGCGTACTCCTTGTACTGTGTTTCATGACTTCGCTGACGCACTTTGTACCACCCGACAGCATCTCAGATGGGCGAGGATTTGAAGGACAAGCTGCAGACGACAACGCCGTCTGCTATCAGTGCCATCAGAAGGCGGAGCAGGGATGGCGCAAGGTGAGGTGATGATATGACTTGCTCTGGTGTGACGCTGACGCCTTGTGCGTGCTAGTGGGCCGGTAGTAAGTACCCTCAGGGGCTCCCAAAGCAAGAAACTGTTGATGTCGGATTCCGAGACGTGAGTTTGGCCTGCCGAACATGTGCGCGGGGTTAACAGGACTTGTGCAGTCTCCCCGATGAGTGGGCAAGGATCAAACATCCAGACTCGGGGGTCTATTATGTCAATACGAAGAAGGTGTGTCAAAGCATACATGTCTAGCAGCTGTGCTCACGCGATAGGCCAGGGTTTGGCCACGTCGTCGGACGTATCCCAACCCAGAGTGTATTCTCTGATCATGGAAGGCGCTGGCACACTTCAAGGAAGCGAGGCATTCCAATCTGTGCTCGCACACCAAAACCAAAAGGTTCATTTGGTATTGGATGTACAATACGTCAACGGGACCCCGCAGACGTTTTATTATTGCGTTTCTCATGATGAGCGGTGTGTCTTTTGGCTCGAAGGTATCGGGCACAAGGAGGTGGATATCTCGTGTACATCGGGCAAGTGCGCAAATTCCAAGGGTACGACAGCTCATTGTTCGTTCACATCCTTTGGTCTATTTCCCTTAAGGCTAATTATATCCAAGGTGTCCAGGCGCAATACTGGTGAGCCTATCCGTCGCCAATCGACCATAAAATAACTGGAGCGGATCGTTTCTAGGGAACACTGTGAACTATTTCCGATGACCTTCGAGGTGACCAAGGACGTCACTGGTGAATTAAGAGACATACTGCTACAGGCTGCGGCAGGTCAGGAAAACGATTGATGGTCCGTGCTTTCTCTCACGCGACTGTCAATACAGATAGGCTTTTGGTTAAATTTTCAACATCGCCGTACGACCGGGACGAGCTAGAGTATATGCTAAACTTGGTCAAAGAAATTTCAGGTAAGGGGTCGTCTGGCTGGCTTGGAGGTGCCCTAATTAGTCATATGTAGCGGACATCCAGGAAGGGAATGGCCATTCTGCGTGGGTCATTGGTACGCGCCATTCTACTTTCGTGCACCCTCGTCTCACTTGATTTGCTTTCCAGCGAGGTTCATGGCTCTCTACAGTAAGGAGCTTGCGAAATTGTAGCGTTGCAATTCTTACCTTCTTACCCTAACGTATGTTAGACGACGGGGTCTTGGAAAGCTCGTATGGCCAACCTGACGACGATTTCGATATCGATGATAAAGGTCCAACATCTGTTGGTCCCTACCGACACCATATTATCCTGAACATCCTCGGACCGCTGTTGATATTCTCTCCTCAGGTGTATGCAGTGGAGTTGCACTCGTTTCACGAGGGCTTCACCCTGGCGCGCTGGTCAAGGTTTGTTGACAAGGTGGATTATAGCATACGGGACTCCAACCTACTGGTATTTCGTGCCACTGTGGTTTCGTTTCTGTAAATTTTGACGCGGATTTCCTAAACGCAGGCCACGGTGCTCTTAAGCACGAATGTGGGGCTTCTCGCTTGGAGTCAAAATGGCAACACGGTCCCTGGAATTAATTCGCCATCAGCCGAACAGATTGCGACATACGTATCGATCACCTGTAGTGTGGGGAGTATCATAACTGGTCTCGCCATCTTTAAGCAGTATCGTGCCACAGGCGTCGATACGCCATTACGAGCGGTAATGCCATTTGCTACTGACCTTCCCACATAGCTTACCCCTTTTGTAGGTCAAGGCGCTGAAACGTATCCTGAAACACCCATTTGGTCTACAAAGTCTAGCCATCGTCTGTAGTCTTCCGTATGTGTTGCTGATGTGGAGGTACGTAGAGAGTCCTGGTGTGTGAAATTTGGGACTGAAACGGTGCGGGACAGTTTGATAGCGTTCCTCGTTGCCTTCGGCATCATTTTTTACAAGGGAACGGGCATTCAAGTTCGCATTCCGGTCAGTGTAGCCCTCTTCCTGGGTGTCCTTGGCCTGTTGTTCTGCTGGTACACTGCCAGAATACCCGGAAGGGAGGACCAGAGGCCGGAGAGGCAACCCGTCGAAGACAATGGTTCCATTTTCGCGGCCTAGTCTGGGGAAGTGAGGTCTGGATTTTGCCTTGATATGCCTGTGTCCTCTTATTTCTGGCCTATCCTCCTTCAGCACGCTTTGTTGATTATCCCAGGTAGTTGCTTGTCATCTTTGTGTAGCAATGTATGTTAGAAGGGATCGCAGGCGATCATCCCCATGGACCTTACACCTCGTGTATATCCTGTCGTCACTGAAAGTTTGAACTGACCTTTTGCGAGTTCAGACTAGAGCGAGATGGTTCATGGGTGTATTGGACAAGCATCATTAGGTTGAGATTGACGTTCTGGAAAGTCCTGCCAACATGCCGTTCATCGATTTCCTGCCTGTCAACTTCAATCCATGCCAACGCTAGGCGATCAGTACACGCCTTGAATCATTGACTAGTATTATTGATTCATGGTGTCACTACTACTAACATCCAAAAAGCAAGTGTGCAACCTTATCGCTTGACAGCTCTAACACCAGCCATTCGACTATTGTGATTGGATGAAGACGAGCAAAAAACTCCGATGTCAAGGGACGGTGCATCGTGGGGGGGGGGGGGACAGTGAGAGGTCTGAAGGTGACGGCAGAGAATTTTACTACGGTAACATTGGACTTCACTGTGCAAGTGACGTGGGAGCAACACAGGGTCAATTCTATTATGGAGACCCAGGTCCGAACTACTTGTCCTGAGTTACTTGGACCATTTAACCCCAGCATGCTTAGCATCGCATACTCACGCCAGACGACCGCTACCAGATACTAGGGTTCTGCTTTTCCAAGATGTTGTCGGGTGATACCAGCCGTGCGATAGTATCTCCCGCAAGTACGGTCGCCGTTCGCGACGTGCGGTATCATAGCGGTATAATTTGGATTATAGCATCTTGCATGGCGCTGATTCGACTCCCAGTCGCATGCCTCACTCTTTTAGTCTGGCACTGCTTTCTAACATTTGATCAAGATGTTCGATATATTTGGACGTGCGTATCCATGAGTCCGATTGTCATCCAAGTCAACTTCTTGACCATGTTTTCGGTGTCTACAGCATGCGGAATAAAAACCCCTTCAAGTGGATGTACTTCTTTCTTCGATACTTTGTAATACTCGCATGTGTGTGAGTGCATGCAACATATCCCATACCGGTACCCACCTCGTCGAGACTCACTGGCTTCAACTCAGCATGCACAATTGGCTGATCGCCCAGTTGCCAGTAGATGGCACCAACCCCCCTATGCTATGCAGCATATGGCACAACTATACCTCAGCTTTAATGCAGACTCTTTCTAGTTTCGTTGAGCTCATCCTGGCTATTCGCAGTAAGTCTGATGTCATTCCTCTGTCGGAAGACGTGTTTGGTTTGACAGACCGACAGTATTTGCTCTATATAGCCAATCCAGAGCAACGGGTTTCGTGTTGCTCATCTTGATCTTGTTGGAATTTGCGTCAGCAATAAGAGCGATGTGGCTGCAACATGACCCAGTGTTTCATCAAGTATGCCTTTTAATACAACTGAAAAAGGGTAACAGGGATCAAGTGTGAGTTGTTGCTCCGTTGTTTGGTACGCACGCTTACAACTAGCGGGACTGCATAGTATACTGGTGCTCATCGTCCACTGCATGCTTATTGGCCTGACGTTATTCAAGTACTTTACTTTCGGCACTAGTCGGAACAGAAACCACCTTGTATCACTCGTGATTCGTGATGGAGGCACTACATATGCTGCAGTTTCTTGTGAGTAAACATCATCAGCGATGATTGGATAAGTCAGTCCAGTACTGATCTGATGACCCAGTCTTGCTCGTATCGATGTTGATTTCTGGTGTTTGGGAGGGAATGCGAGGAGTGGTTCTCTTCTTGTCTGTCTTCTTTATTTGGTGTGGGACTGCATATTGCTAATGGCTGGCCTTTACTCTTCCCCGCAATCCAGCTGGGTCGTGTGTCTGTTCAGTACCTCAGTATGACTGCATTTGGTTTGCAGAGTGTTTGCTTATGATGACATTTTACCTAGGGGTGTCGGATGATACTAAACATGGAGCGCTTCGCAAGACGGGAGGTATTGATAGAATATCCCCTGACAATCTTTACCAGCCACCTTGGAGTTGAGAGTGATCGAGCCTAGTAGGTGGGGTCAATCTACTCTCTAGGCTTATTCCCCCTGACCTTTTGACCTAGCATAACTAGAAGTCTAGCAAATACTGCAGCAGGACAATGTTATCCACAAGTGTATCTTTTCAATGTCACATGTCATATGTATGTACCACTGCCAATGAGTGAGCATTCTGTCAGAACTTCTCCCAATATCTCCTATTCTAAATTATACACATATGTCATCTTGACATTGTCTTCTCATCTTTGGAATATTTTATGCATGTATTTCCCTTGGTTTTGGAATAGTTACTTGTTTGTCAGAATATTTACTGCCCAACATTATTTCAAAAACTTGGTAATTCTATTCCAGGGGACAAGGTCTAAAAGAGAGGAAGGGGCCCTCATGCCCTTTCTCATGCCCCTCACTGAATAACACAGAGTCATCAACTCTCTCAACCTATTTTTGATTTGACCCTTGTAGTGGCAGTAGTAAGGATTTCCATGGTCAGAATAATACCTGTGGGAAGTGCATGGCAACAAATAAGTGCTGGCAGGGACCCCAAAAGGACCCCTCTTGCCTATACCCTCTATGAGACTGATCAGGTGGAGTCTCCCACTCTCTCATTCAGTGTAACCCACATTGCAACCAATGCAACATGGGTCATGCCCTGCTGCTGCTGCTGTGATTGTGGTGCCAACCTGGGCCTACTTCCATCTCAGGACATAACATTGGTAGTTGGTATCCTAAACATGGCCAGATAGACAAGTGGTAGGGCAGGCAGTGAAGCCCCCTGATGAGAACTGTTGCGAGTTTGAAACTGCTTGCTGCTGCTTTCTTTACCTGCCTCTGACTGCATACTGTATATGTAGCCCACTGCATGGTCTGGCCCTGATCTTTGGAGAAGGGCAACTGACAGCCAGTCAAGCAGGTGGATGGCCCAGTTGTCCTCTTGTGCACACAGACTATGCTCTAGGCTGCTATGCTCCTAGACTGCACAACTATTTATGGCATGATCTCCAACAAGTAGTACAGTATATTAGCCAGATTACTATACTACTATAGGAGACTCCAGCTCAAACCCCATCTCCTTGAACTTGACACTACAGTGACTTCCAAAATTGAGTCAATGTTTTAAGAATTTGGGGTATTTGTTATATAGCTCAGGAACAAGAACAAATAGAGCCAAATTGTAAGTGAGTGGCAGATAGTATGTGCTCTTGGCTACATGCCAAAAAAGAATTATGTAATTTGAAGAAGTATCCATGGAGATATGCTCAGTTCAATTTAGTGTGTCATTGACTCAATTGTTTAACTATCTATAGTCAACTCTCAAATAACCCATATGTCTTGGGAGATGCCCAGAGTATGGATTATGGGAAAGTATGGGTTCTGAGCAAGGATGACCATTGATCAACAAAAATCATTGGGCTGCCCCCACACTATACACAAAACCACTAGTCTTACTATAAAATGTGCTACTTAGATTCAAAGAGATCTGTGTGTTATGATTCATTTGTGTACTTGCATGACTGCTATTCTTTTTCCTACCAGTGATACTCCTATGACACACACCCACCACTAGTTGAGCTCCTCCTCCCTCAGTCCTTGCTTACCTGTCATGAAACCCATACCTGTGACACTCCTACAACATACAGTGAGTGAAAAAACCCTTGCAATGTTTGGCCATTTTGTACTAAGTGTGATGTAGCACTAGAGGGCATGGGAATCCCGCTTAGCTTTGGTGGGCCGGAATGTAGTGCTGACTAATGGCTACAAATTGGCCTTTGGGTCATGTGATGTGGCCCAGGAACCATGGAGATATGTCAATTATAAAATGGCTATACCATTGCAAGGGTTTATTCACTTTTGAAAGCAGAAAGGTATTAGTACTTGGTATAGCCTCCTTTTGCTTTAAGCACTGCCTCAACCCTTCTAGGCATGCTTTCAATCAACTTCTGACACTCTGCAGCTGGTATCTTGTTCCACTCCACTGTCACCCTCTTCCATA
>JBBPMH010001099.1:0-11805 GCA_038090235.1 Pulveroboletus ravenelii
TGGCTATTCACTTCTCTGGGACTACTGCCTTACACCTTCCCTCCCACATTGTAAGTGCCAACCTCTGCTCTTTTTTTTTTTCCTAGCTGACCAATATTCCAGCCAATTGAAGTGCTTGTTAAATTTCCCAATGAACTATCCAACCAGTTCTACCCTACCATCTCGGGGGAACTTTCCCTTCTGAGAGATAAGCTATAGCACAAATACTCTGGGTTACAACCACAACTAGTAAGTCATCATCCAAAATAGTCAATATACCAATCGAGAAGTGTTTGTTACAGAATGTCTTCTCATTTTTTCCTCTGGAAAGACACTTTGACTACCAGAATGGACAACACTGGCACTCACTTACCGATGACATTCAGTGTGCACTCTTGAAAACCCCAGAGGATGGGAAACAGCTGTGGTGCAGTGACCTGATGCAGGACTTTTTCTGGATGGCATTTGTTGCAACCTATCCATCTTTCCCTGGTGGAGAATGGGCTGAATGGGATGTGCATATCCCCATGGATGGAACTTTCGTTACAACATGGCTTGGAGATCCTGGATTGCAGCAGCTGAGAGAATCCCCTCCAGAGGTAGCTCATCAATTTCTTTTCAACAAGCTCAAGGAAAGTGTTCAACATTTCTTCTTGATATCAATTATGGCAAGCATGTAGTTACGATATGTACTGATGTCAATTATCATCTGTTCATGTTGTGTTACACTATTGCTGAAGTGTGAAACATTTATAACAACTGGCACTATTCCTCACAGTTGCAAGTATTAAATTTCGGGTGTCAGCACATGCATTTGATGGATAGAGGAGCAGTGTTTGTGGTACATACAGCATGGTATCACTATGACATTTCTACCATTGGTCAACCATACCTTTGCATGAGACATCCTGCAGAGGTAAGTCCCACAGCAATCCCAGGGGTTACGAGATGGTACACTGGTCGTACCAGCGACCTCAGACGAACCTCAGACACTCTATGTCAATAAAACATACAGTCA
Organism: Pulveroboletus ravenelii; assembly: GCA_038090235.1. NCBI lineage: Eukaryota > Fungi > Basidiomycota > Agaricomycetes > Boletales > Boletaceae > Pulveroboletus > Pulveroboletus ravenelii. Next base: position 998 of record JBBPMH010001099.1, read on the forward strand.
GCGGTAATTGGCCAGTGACAAGCCAAGTGAATGTAACGGGCTCTATCGAGACATGTTTGGCACTGTGTACGGGATATACAAAGAATTTTCGGCATATGTCTCGTAAATGCCTCGCAAAAATGGGCGTGTAGGTGTCCTTGCAGGGCTGACGAGTGTAAATACTAAGTTTGTACTCCTATTAACATATGCAGAATGAGATGGGTCTTACACGGTAATGGAACACGCAGAATGACCAGGTAAACATGACGTGGTGAATTTAAACACAAATTGGAAGAAGATTCTAGTGTGCCAATGGAACGTATCACGCGACACAGTAGAAAGGTTACGATCGTTTCAACGAACGGTTTCGGCTTACCTTTTACCACAGTATGCGAGCATCCGCGGTCCTTTGTATGTAGCTACGGGCCCCTTGCATGCATCAGGTTAATACACGAATCGATGCATGGTACTCTGGTCGATGGATGCTGGTGACGGATTACGACAATAGTTGGTTACCAGATGGACGAGCTACACCTAGCCCAGACTTCGCGTAATTGAACATCGAGTTGGCCAATGTTGACAGCGGAGTTGAGAACTTGTGTGCTCGGGCATTCAGCATAAAGGATCCACTGGAGACCTTTGTACAGCTCTCTGTTGATCGACTCCTAGCCTTCGCGTATGTGCAGGCGTTCCGCCAGGTTTCGCCAGTGGGAATATGGATCGCATGTCAATATCGAGTTCCTCATGAATCCCAACCTGCAAGATTTCATTCCGCATCTGCACTACTGGAGCATTATACCAAACTAGTTTTTCCATCTACAGTACGCGATTAGTCTGCAAAGCGGTGAAGAACTTAGAACGACTTACATTTTAATTGTCCGATCCCGCCCTCCACTGACGACCTTGTCAGCAACAAAATCGACGCAATACACTTCATCCGTGTGTCCCGGAAGATCATTTTTAAGTTTATATGTCTTAAGATCCCAAATCTGACCAAGTTTGAATAGATGAAGTTAAGTGGTGTGTTGTAGAGGCGGGAATGATTGTGCGTGGGACAGGGCGTACTTTGACAGTATGGTCTTTGCTCGCACTAACTACCATCCTCGAATCCGCGCTCCATGCAAGACGGTATACGGGACCGACGTGACCACGAAGTGTCGCCACGAACTTACCCATTGCCCCTGGACGACTGACGAGTAAGCCTCGGAATGAGAATAAGTAAATAGAAAACCACCAGAGCCCCCCGTGCAATCCCAGAGGCGGACAGCACTGTCCCACCCCGCGCTCGCCGCCCACCGTCCATCAGGCGAGAATGCAACGTGTGAAACTTGGCGTTGATGTCCCGTAAGCCGATTACAGGGCTTTGATCTACCGCCTCCAGGTTCCCCCGCGAGCGAGAAAAGTGACCACAGGAAGAGGGTGTGATCGTCAGACCCTGATATCAGCAGCTCGGGAGTCCGAGATATGAGAGCGTTGTATCGTTTTAGCGCAAGTGTTTGAGCTAAGCAAGGAACGATAAATGAAGCTTTGACAGGTGTTGCATGAACAGACCTTCTTCGTCAGATGCTGGTCGCTTAGCAGTGTGGTCAAATGGACCAGTTCGAAGTACAAAGTCAGTGTTCAAGGCAAGGGTGGTTACCCAGTGCGCATGGTCCTTGAGGAGCATCAGTTGCTTGCCCTATGAGATAATTAGCAGTCCTGCCTAGTGTGCAGCAAAAGGCCTGACCCCCTGTGCATCCCATACCCTTACTGTGCGATCGCTGCTTGCGGTATACAACACTCCTTTTCCGCCTTTTCCGCCACCTCCCCACTTGACAACATTAACACTAGCTGTGTGACCGCCAAGAGCGTACTCCAGCTGTCGGGTTGCTGTGGACCAAATACGTACAGTCCCATCCTTTGATGATGACGCGAGACGCGGTGCAGTCGGGTTTCTATTTCATGATGGATCTCGCATGCGTAATCCGGATATCACGGAGGGGTGCTTACATGTGTACAGGCTCCCAAGCGAGCGAAGTCACCCACTTTGAGTGACCTTTCATCGCGTCGCCTATGGCTTTTCCTGACTTGGGATCCCACATTCTCACGTGTCCATCGTGCCCGCCACTAGCAAGCTTCCGCTCGATAGGGTCCCATTCGACACAGAGGACCCATCCAGTATGACCCACGAGGGTATGAGACGGCGTTTCGGTATCAAGGTCCCACAGTCGAACATGAGTGTCGCCAGACCCCGTGGCAAGGAGTGCGCCGGTCGGGGAAAAAGAAGCACATAATATAGGAGAAGAGTGACCTAGGCTCGCCCACTTGAACCCAAAGAACGGGGATCCATGCGACACATGTTGATGGACTGACATACCTGATAGGGTGCTCGAACAACGTGTTGCTGGACGTACCTTGAACACGGACTGTGGCGCACATCTAACGACGAGAATATTTTCTTCTGAGAACGCTTGTGAAGGGTGGTTTAGCACGTCCTCTTGTATAGAGTTTGAGATGACGATGCGAGAGGGGGCGTTGGGCTTTGTAGCGTGCTCGGGCAAGACGACATGAAAGGCAAAAGGCACGTGGTTGTCATCTTCCTGTGGTAGATGTATCAGTCAAAATGTCAAAGACATGTCCTGATGGGCTCGCCTTTGTGCGCAGCTGATTCACAAGAAGTTGGAGGGTCTCTCGCGCGACATTTGCCGGGAGGTTGACGGCAGGCGCGATCGGTGCACCATCATGCTCATTTACGAACTGAACGACGATGTTCGGTGAGGGTTGTGATGGTTCTGGCTCCGGCTCTGGAACGCCGTGATATACTTTCTGTCTTTTCGGTGGAGGAAGGAGTGTCGCCATGGGGCCAGTATGTCGACCTCAGTGAAGATCTGAAAAAAGCATCGTCGCGCCGGATCCATTAGTAAGAATACCCCCTGTTTTTCCTCAACGTGTCCGTTTCGCCTCACAACACTGGCCACACGCACATATAATTTGGATTCCTTGATCGTGCACACAGGACCTATCGCACGAGCGCAGACGAATGTACAAAAACAGTATGTCCACACTTGCCCCGAGTGGTGGGTGCAGCTGTGACCCAAGCCGGCCGTTGTGAGGAAGAGGCACATGGCCCATCAGAGAAAAGGATGTCCGGAATCGACTAACTAATCCAGTCATGATCACTTAGCTCATGAGCTGCGACCGAGCCTTGCCGCACGGCCAATTTTTGTTGTAAGGACACCGGTTTAGAATCCCGGGGCGAAGCACTGTCGCCGTCGAGACGGACGCAGTCTAATCTGCACCGGAAAAAACAACATTTTTACTGATGCCCAGGTTGCAGTACATGATTAGGAAACAATGGCCCCTATCCTCCAGGCGCCGGCTAATAACCCGGCGAATTGACTGGATCATCCGCAGCGATGCGCTAGCGTAATAATTGACTCTGACACGCACCGGCTCTACCTTTGGTAGGTAAAAAAAAAGGGGGAGCACTGCTTGAAAGTTGTGCCGTGCCGTGCTGTTCGTAGGGTGGGCGGTGCAGAACTGCAACGGAGCCAAGACGACCTACCAGTTACTTACTCCATGTCCACAGGTGGCCAATGGCTAGACTTCATTTAGTTGAGGATAGAGACGTACACCGTGGCAACGTTTCTTCCATTGGTCCACTGGAGCGCAGTATCTAACCCTAACCCGACTTGGTCCGGTGGTATATCAGACTATTTGGCCTTGTTTGTGGGGTGGCCGAACCGTATGCTTGCCGCACAGGCGCTCTCTTACCTTCATCCACATCCCCCGTCCGCCCTCATCTCAGTCTCTCGTCCCCTTCTCCGCCATGGCAAGCAAAGCCGCTCAGAAACGTGTTTGTGTCCCTTATATCCCCCTTGTCTCAATCTCTAAATGGCACCATCTAGCTCACCAAGGAATATATCAGTATGCAGAAGGAACCACCTCCATTTGTCTGGGCAGTTCCTGATGAAAAGAACATCCTGACCTGTTCGTGCCCCCGTTATCGCTGGCGAATCCGTCGCTGATCCTCGTTCTATAGGGAATTTTCTTATCGTACGCGATTTCCACTGGTTTCTGTTCAATGCCAATCTCTTGTTGTAGCGCGGCCCCCCTGACTCACCCTTCGCTGGTGGCGAGTATCATGGTGTTCTCCTTTTCCCCTCGGAATACCCTTTCAAACCCCCAGGCATCAAGGTTGCTTATTCTCATCTTTCTCCTCGTCGACACTTTTGAACCGAATTCTTGCAGATGTTCACACCCTCCGGCCGTTTTCAGCCAGATAAAAAGATTTGTTTTTCAATGTCGGACTTTCATCCAGGAACCGTACGCTACCTTTTTTTATTATTCGACATCGACATCGACCCTCATGCTCCTTGACATTTTCAGTGGAACCCTGCTTGGAGTGTTGCGACAATGTAAGCTTTGCTATATTTCGATGTGGTCGGGCGTCCGTGATCATCATTTGTGATGGTTGCGGACAATAGAGTCATTGCCGTGGTGCCTGTTCCGCGGACTGGCTAACCTAACGTGTTTAGATTGACCGGTCTCTTATCGTTTATGTTGTCTGATGAGATGACCACTGGTTCTGTCACCTCATCGGACAGTCATAAGAAAGCCTTTGCTGCAAAAAGCCATGCCTTCAACCTGACTCAGCCTCGGTTTAGAGATGCATTTGCGGACGTGCGTCACTAAGCAATTTCATTTGTTGTCAGGAGGCTGATAGACGTCTCATCACTCGATTTTGCTGTGATTTCCGTGTTCCTTACCCCTGCTCTGCCTCGTCTGGGGATCATCGTTCCCATCAACCGGTCGCAGTTTTGCACCCCCACCCTGAAGGACCTGCCGAATATGGGTGAACAGGAGCGTGGGAAGACCGAGGCTGGGTCGACAGCGAACACTAGTGCGGCCAATCCGTGCCCCTCACCCGTACCATTGTCAACGTCAGCAACACTTCCACAACAGGGGATTCTCAGACGGAATGTAGGGATGGTCCAAACCTCAATGGCGAATGTCACGCCCTTGGGGGTTGATCCCTCAACCGCTTTGACATCCACGAACAAACCTGTTGTCCCCCAAGGGTGGACAGCATCCTGGCGTCAGATAATCTTGGAGAAGTGGAGATGGGGAGTGCTTATTGCGTTGGCGGTGATTGTCTCAAGACTTTCTGCAAGTTCCTGAGGAACATCCCTAGCCGGCAGATGCGTATGGTTTTTCTCAGTTTAGGGACATAATAGGGTATGGATTGTTCTGGTGCGCATGGCATTTCAAGTATTTTATTTCCTGGTTGCAAGTCTGCTTGCTTTGCCCCGTGAGTCACCAGCTTTCCCTACCACTTGCATATTACTTTTTTTTCGTCCTTTGCTCGTATCCCTTTGTGTTGCCTCGGGCCCGTCGTTCGTTACCTATCTCGCAATATTTTAGCAAATGTACCATCAGCTGTTCTAAGACCTGAGATAGATTCGGATCCTCGTTTGTATCAGTTTGACGCTTCCTGACCTTGCCAGAGCCTCATCAATGGCTTGTCAATGTTTCTCAGCAAGGGTGCGACAGCGTTCCAGACGTCGTCTGCGACTTGATCTGGGCCTTGACCCGCATCTACAACTACCCACCGATCCATGCCCATTTCCTCGCCAATCTTTTCAAAGATCTTCCGAACCCTCGTCTGTACCTCTTGCGTCTCATACCTCTCCTCGCCATACCCGCCTCGTTGCATGGCAACCTCTGGTTTGACGTCCAGGAACAGTGTTAGATCGGGGGCAGGAAGACCGATCTCGGGTGATTTGCACCACTGATATGTGAGATTGAGATGGGGACTTTTCTGAGCTGAGAATGCGATGCCCGAAAACGCGTATCGGTCTGCAATGACTGTCGATCCCGACGCAAGGTGTGCTTGGATAGTCGGGCTGTTGCAGGCGGCAGTCAGAGCGCATGGAAGAGAAAGAGGGGGAATTGGGAAGAGCAGGGGAATGGACGGACGCGAGTTCCCATCTGTTAGCGGAGAAGAGAAGGTGAATAGCATGGTCATCTAGTTCGGACTCGGAGCGCAGATATGCATCGATCATCTTTCCGATCGCTGTCGTCCGGTCTGGTTATGTGTATGTAGACATCGCGCGGCGGCCCATGTGCGGTCCGTCGTGTTGCGAACCACGATCGTAATTCCGGTACGACCATTGTCAGCGCGAACAAACGACGAAGAAATGAAAGAGAAGGGCTCTGACCGGGAAATTTGAGGAGTATGGCTTTGCGGGGGTAACCTGAGCTCGTCGCGTTCGCAGATTGGATGCGGTCCAAGAGACGGGCGGCTTGCGTGCTCTTTCCGGACCTGTCCAGTCCTTCGATGACGATAAATGCACCACGGGCAGGGTGAGACATATGTGATGAGGTGGCAGGGTGTTGTACATCAGGAAACGCGCCCAAAGTTGGTGACACCTGGTGACTACCGGAATAATCCGGGGCTTCTGCCAGCAGCACCTGGCCAGGCTTCGCCAGATGTGGTGAGACCGAGCGAGATTCATCCGTGAAAAACACAAAGTTAAGTATTTCATTCAGTATTCAATTTTTTGTTGTTTGAACGCCACAGGCAATTCCATGGCACCCACCACCACCATGAGGCAAGGACAACGCGATCGCTTTGTGCCCACCACTACCCCCACTGTGACGAGGGCGAGGGAACCCAGCAGTGTGCCCACCACTACAACGGCGATAGTGAGGACGAGGGCAACACAACGCGACAACGGTGATGACGAAGGCGGGGGCAGCGTAACAGTGCGCCCACTACCGCAGCGACGACGACAAGGGTGAGGGAACGCAATGGTGCCCCCACCACCACATTGGCAACAACGACGAGGATGTGGCGAATGCAACAGCACACTGACCACAGCGACAACGACGACGAGGGAACGCAACGGCGCACCCAGCACTACAATAGTGATGATGTGGGCAAGGGCACCGCGATGGTGCGTCCACCACAACGGCGACGTCGAGGGTGAGAGCATGCAACGGCACACCCACTACCACAACGACGACAACATGGGTGAGGGCACCGCAACGGCGCGTCCACCACAGCGAGGATGACGGCGTGGGCAAGGGCACCGCGACGGTGCGTTCACCACAGCGGCAACAACGACGAGGATGAGAGCACGCAACGGCGCACCCACCACCACAACGACGAGGCGCCACATTTTCTCAACAGAACTGCAGCAATCAGACGGCCTCGTACTTCCGTTCCATCGTAACCCGAAGTGTTGACGACCTCGCAACATTGTCGCAGGGGCGGTCTGTTGGCTCGCAATTCATAAATTCCCCACTAGCATACCATCTACCTTGGGTACCAGCAAACCTCAAGCTGCTGGAGACGAGTCCGACCCACGAGCTCGGATGTGTAAGCTCTCAGATGCTGATTTGTCTTTTACTAACTTTGTGACACAGAATTGCTCGAAGGCTCCCTCCTGCGGTCACCCACACTCCCCGACATCACTTTTAACATCATGCTTGGTATTTTCTCTGCCTATCTCTCCTTTTTTCTTGCTCTCTACCTTGGCATCTGTTCTCTGAGTCTAGCCCTATCAATTCCCTTGTCTGTTCATTCCGCATCTAGCTTTGCTTACCCCATCAACCTATCAAAACATTCATTTAATCCCTTGATTAATCCCTCGAGTTACTTTTTTCTACCTATTTTTTTTGTTGTGCTCATGCAATTCCACCATTCTTTTTGACTCCCTTTTTGTCACTTTTGATTGGACTGAGTACTACTTTTGGGTAGTATACTGAATGCTTTTAATAGATTTAATTTTACTTTTTGTGGTTGAAAAGTTGCAGAAAGGCACCAAGAGTGCTATTAAAAGAATTGAGATCTGCTTTTAAGGACCTGGTTGTGCTTTTCAGCTGGTTACTGAAAGACACTAGAAGTATGTGTAACTAAAACTTAGATTAAAAGTTAGAAAAGTAACTTGATAATTTACTGATGAGTCACCTGTTTGCCCTGTCAACACCATACCTATTGCCCCCCATAATTTGAATACCTATTCACACTCCTTACCCTTTTTTCTCATACCTTACATGCCATGTGCCAACCTCATCTTTCCCTCACTTTGCTTGCACTCAGAGAGGTTGGTTAGTAGCAACTAACTTAGTGCTCACTCTCATAGTTCCCTTGTTAGCATTCCCATCATTTGCATCTCGCCATTCATCCCATCACCATAATACAGAGCACAACACTTTACATAATCCCACATAGATTAGATTCAAGTTCTTTCTCTCTTCTCAGCACTCCATCACTCTTGTGACAACTGCTGAGGTATGTTCTCCACATTCAGATTCACCTTGTAGCTTACACATTTACCTAGTATACTCACATACTAGGTAATATAGCACTCCATCACTCTTGTGACAACTGCTGAGTATACTCACATACTAGCTTGTTTATCCCTCACACTTACCATCATGCTCAATGTTAGTACTGTTATCTGTTGTTTGCCATCCATGTTTGCTCATCATTGATGATGGTCTCACATCACAGTGGTTCCTGGGCCTTAAGCTGTATCTGAGTGCACACTGGCACTGTCATTTAGCTTATATAAGCATACCTTACATCGCACCAGTAGTTACCTTAGACTACTTAGTGACTTACTGAGTATTCTACAGGTATAGTACACTTACACTAATATACAGTGACTTACTGAGTATTCTACAGGTTATGAGCCCCGCCTGTGCTCAGTAGCTGATCCAGGTCACTCATTGGACTCGCGAGAGAAAGAGAAAACTCTCTGCGAAGAACTCTTACAAGCTCGAGAAAAATGCCTTACTCGACGTGATCCAAGAATGGCAAGAAAACTGTCGTACCAGACCTATCGGTGGATGGACGGAATTGGAAGGACTATCACGAGAAGCTTGTGCAGGCAGTGACCACACAAAACTTACTCGGCATACTCGATGGGACGAACGTGAAGCCTACCGGCTGGAATCCATACAGGATAGCAGAGTGGCTGCGTAATGACACGGAGGCTCAATGCCTCATCGTACAGACGACTCCATCATTCCTACATCATCATTTCAGAGTCCCATTGTCCGCCCACGAGATGTACAAGGTCCTACAACATCTATTCGACAAGCCTACGACTACAGTACACGACAAGTCAGCATGCATGGCTGCGCAATCGCTAAAGGCCCATACCGACAACTGTTGGAGGTGCGGCGAGCCAGACCACATGACACGCGACTGCAACAAGTCGAAAAATGTCAGTAACAAGTCGAGGAAGTCAGAGAAAGAGTCGAGAAGGAGCTGGAGAGGTAGAACCGACAGAAGCTCAAGAAGCCAGAGGACCGACGAGAGCGAAAGCCTCACAGCCCCAGCGAGCAGTCTGGACAAGCCCCAGCACTCTCAGGCAAGTCAGTTGGCGCATGGCGCTGCCACTGACGTCGCAAACCCTAAAGCGACATGTGCCAGGCCAATGAGGTCAGCCGGCGCATTGGACGACTCACAAAACCCGCCGCTCGGAGAGAGGACAGGCGAGAAAGTTGAGGTCGGAGTCGAGGGTGCCGAAGCTGAAGCTGATGAACGGTGGCGACCGGTGAGCAGCACAACTCACGAAATGACAGTCGAAGCGGTGGGCATGACCTGCGACAGCAACGACGTTATACGGTGTCGACCAGTGAGTCAGCGATCTCGCGAAACGAGTAAAGCGGGTCAGCGCGCTCGCGATATAAATAAAGACGCAACATACGACCCACAGGACCCACCACTCGAGGAGAGAGTTGGTGGAGAGGTTGTTGAATGGTGTCGACCAGTGGACGAAATGTCCAGCGAAACGAGTGAAGTGGCGAGCGTAGCTCGACCACTATCCCCACAGGCTGTGGATGATCTAGTCAAGGCCGATGATCCAGAAAGCACCGCAGCGGAAGACCCTGCAGATGCGCCGGGTGACGATGAACATCATCCAGATGGACCTACAGAACCCCCCGACGATGCAGAGAGCACGCGGGAAGAGGGTGATGATGGACCAAGGGTCGAGGCGGCCGAGACAGAGGTGCCGAGGGACAATGACAGAGGTACGGATGGGACTGGTGACAAATCATGTCAACCAGAGCAGCCCTGCGAACCGCCAGACAAAGTGGTGGACGCACCTACACCCAGTTGAGAGCCAGAGGCCAAGTCGAGCGCGTCAATAGATCGCGCATATACAGAGGAAGCGCACGATGGCGATACCGGTGGTGCTGACAGCACAGAGGTAGCGCACCGGGACGTGCAGGTTGAGGTGGAGTGTACCATGATGTGCCATGATGTGCCGATCGCGGGGGAGAGAGATGGTGCGAGGGTGCACAGACGATCGACCGCAAATGTCGAAGAACATCATCAGCATACTGCAGCGGGTGGTCATGACGTACAAGATAAGCCCCCACCTCCATATACTCCACCTGAGCCACCCGACGAAGCCGCAAACACTGCAAGAGAGCCCCCGAGAGTTGAGCTCGAGGGGGAAAAAGGGAGTCAGCAAAGCTACGAGCTGCGACTCACCAAAGCCGAAACGGGATCCGACAAGGGCAGTCGGGACCGCGGAAACCAAGGAGACGGCACCCAGATGGACTGGGATAGATGCCGGATAGATGGCGCAACAAGCAGAGCGCGCCGCGACTCGATCCGAGTCAAAATGGATCTGCTAGCTGAAGCAGAAGAAAATCAGCAAGAATGGTACGGATGGTGTGCGGCACACATACCTGTACCACCCAACGGGCCGGGGAAGGTCCTCCGACGACCTATCGAACACCCGAACCCACCGCGCCGACGAGGAAAGTTGAAGGTCGCGACCTAGGGATGTCAACCACAAGGTGTACATACCGGGTTGGGCGGT
>JBBPMH010001101.1:0-11775 GCA_038090235.1 Pulveroboletus ravenelii
GGAGATTAAATAGAAGCAAAGGAATGGAAGAGAAGCATAATGACCCTGAACCAACCCTAAGCCCAGATAAGCCCTATGCCCTAGAATGGAATGACGTAGTGTGACGTAGCAATGACGCAATGCTGACCAAAGCATGATATCACAGGGGAATGATCTAGACCAGGAATGGAACAAGGTATAGATAAGATAAAAGAGGAAAGATAAGATAAGATAGGGGATTGAATAGATAGGGGTATAGACCGAAAATCACTGTCATGACATCCTCGTTAGGAACCTTTTTCCATGTGTCTCCAGCTATTCGGGGTTGTTGCCCATAATTTAGTAGAAATGGAGAGAAGCTGGTAGCAGACGAAACATTCTGATTGTGGGTGAACTCGGCAATGGGCAACCAGTCTGTCCAGTCATTCTGTTTATGATTGACATACAGTTGAAGATATGTTTCTACTTCGCTGTTTATCCGCTCTGACTGTCCATCAGTTTGTGGATGATAAGCTGTGGAGGGGTTTCCTTGTATCTTTAACAGGGCATATAGGTCTGTCATGAATTTTGAGACAAACTGCAGTCCTCTGTCAGATATGACCTTCTTAGGAGTTCTGTGTAGTTTAAACATGTGATCTCGGAAGACTATTGCCACTCCTTTGGCCGTTATGGAGGAGGATATTGGAAATAAGTGTATCATCTTTGAAAAACAATCCACCACCATTAGGATTGCATCCTTTCCTTTGGATTCCGGCAAGGGTCCGATTATGTCTACTGATATTATTTCCCAAGGTGCATTTGGAACTTCATTGGGGTGTAGAGGTGTTTGAGCTGGGGCTGTCCAGTTCTTGACTTTTTGACACTTGTCACACCCCTGTACATAACACTCTACATCTTTCCAGAGTCCTGGCCAGTATTATTTGGTCATGATCAGATCCTTGATTTGACGGATTCCTGAATGACCAGCAATTGGATGGTCATGATTCTCCTGGATGATCTGCTCTTTGAGTTCTCTGACCGGTGGAACATATAGCAGCCCTTCCCAATATATGAGTCCTTCTTTCCGACTCCATTTGGATCCTTGTTTCATCAACCCTTCTTGTACTCTTGTTTCCGTTTTGGATTGATATTGGGCTATTTGAGTTCCTATGTCGGTCTGAAGTGCTTGAATTTCTGATCGAGAGGAGAAGAAAAAGGCCTGTATTTCTTTTTCCTTGTTAAAGTATCGATCTGGAAGTAGGATTTGCTGCTTATTGTCAGTGTTCACCCTCTTTTCAAAATCTGGCCTCTGGGACAGAGGATCAGCGGGATTGGTCCAGCCCGGTCAATGCAAAAAGGTGAAATTGTACTCCTGGAGAATTTGATTCCAGCGAGCCTGGCAACGTGACAGATCCTGTGGCTTCCGAAAAAATTCCAGATTTTTGTGATCCACCAGAATTTCGAAGGAGTGTAAGGCTCCCATCAGATAATGACGCCATTCGGCCATGGCAAAGATGACCACTAGCATTTCCAAATCAGCAGCGTGATAATTTCGTTCTGCATCATTGAGTGAATGTGAAATGAATGCTATGGGGTGCCAAACCCCATTTTGAAGCTGAGAAAGAATGGCGCCCACTCCTATTCCTGATCCATCTGTTTCTACACGGAAGGGAGCGTCATCTACTGGCATGGCCAGTGCTGGGGCTGAAGTAAGTGTTGTTTTCAGCTGGTCCATGGCTTGTTGACAATCATCTGACCATATAAAGTCTCTTTTTTCTGAAGTAAGCGCATTGAGAGGTCGGGCTATCTGGGCGAAGTTCTTGATGAATCTTCAATAGAAGTTGAGGAATCCCAAAAAACCTCTTAACTCCTTTCTACTCTTAGGTGTGGGCCAATCTGTGATTGCTTGAACCTTCTTCAGCTCCATTTTGACCCTGTCTTGCGAGACGATTAGACCTAAGAATTCCATTTCTTGAACTTCAAAGTCACATTTGTTGTGGCGTAGGTACAAGTGTTCTTATCGAAGGATGGCTAGCACTTCTCGCACCACTCGTTGATGCTCTTTGATTGTTTTTGTAAAAATCATGATATCATCGATATAAATCACCACCACCCCTTGATCAATGAGTTCTTTGAACAAGGAATTCATCATTGTCTGAAACATTGCCGGGGAGTTGGTAAGGCCAAAGAACATTACTAATGGTTCGAACAGGCCACGGTTTATCTGAAAGGCGGCCTTCCATTCATCGCCTTCTTTCATCCATACATTATTATATCCCCATTGTACGTCGAATTTAGTGTAGTACTTGGCACTTTTCAGCTTGTTGACGAGTTCATTGATAAGGGGTAATGGATACCGGTTGTGAATGGTTATAGTGTTGAGCTTCCGGTAATCCTGTATAGGTCTAAGGCATCCATCCTTCTTTTTGATGAAGAAGAAAGCTGAGGCAAAAGGACTTTTGGATGACTTTATCCTGCCCGACTTTAGGTTTTCCTCCAGAAAGGCATCTAACTCCTGTTGTTTCCCTGGTCCCAGAGGATAGGTTTTACAATCTATAACATGATCTCCCGGCAAGAGTTCAATAGCATGATCCCATGGTCGTCGAGGGAGCTTGTCGAACGATTCTTTTGTGAAAACATCAGCGTAATCATGTATATATGAGGGAGCAGCTTGTTCGAAAGTTTTCTTCTCCTTTTTGACAAACTCCTTTGCCGCAATCTCAGTGGACGTATTTCCTATGTACAAGTCGGTGTCTAGTTGGAATAACCGGTCTCCCTCCAAGTAACGGTATTCTTCTTCATCGTCTTCTTCACAGTCTCCTAAAGCTGGAAGGTGATCTTCACAATGAAATTCCAATCGACCCATTGTCCAATTAATTGAGGGGTTGTGGATTTTTAACCAGTCATATCCAAGGAAAATGGTGTTGGGTCCCAAATTTGTTACTGCAAGTGCAATTTTTTCCAAATGGTCCAGAATGCGCAACTCAACTATCACAAACTTGGTGATTTCTCCACCCGCGTTTAACATTCTGTCCACATTATAGACTTTAACTGGTCGGGGGAGTGGGTGAGTATCTAGGCCTTTTTCTTTTATGAATTCCTCATCAATAGAAGATCCCATACATCCAGAGTTGATTAAGGCTCTTCCTTCTAGGGTTTCTCCTGAATCTTGTTTGAGCTGGACTGGAATCTCTAGAGAATTTTGAGATCTTCTCCTTTCCGAGGCTTTCTTAAACCTTGGTTTCTTTTGAAGGTCACGCAGGACCCACAGAGACTCTTCATCTGTCATGGTTTGTAGGTCTCTTACCAATGATTCATCCACCTCTGGTATTCTTTGGTCATGTACAAAGGAACGGATATGTTGAAGGGCTCTTTTCTGATCCCCTTTAGTTTGTTTCTGAATCCATCTTAGAGACCAGGGGTCTACCACATTCTTCCATTGTCCCCATCTATGGCTTCTTATTTTGGTAGTTCCCATACTTCCAAAACCTTTTTGGTCTCTTTGGGTGGAGTCCAACTCGTCAGACTTTTACCTCCCCTCGATAATCGCTATCAATGACACCAGCTCTGGTGGTCAAAGAAGCTTTTACTGCCAAGCCGGAATGGGGCACAATCCATCCATAGTGTCCAGGAGGAATGGCCATTCACAGCTTGGTAGAAACGAGAGATTGTCCCCAAGCAGGAATGGTTAGGGTTTCGGCAGCAAAAAGATCATAGCCAGCTGTGCCGTCAGATCCACGGTGAGGCAAGGGAATAGTAACATCATCCCTTTTTACTGGTAGGACGGAAGGTTGAGGGAGAATTTTGATTGGGGCCTTTGGTTCATTCGTGTCTTCGATGGTTAAAACAGAAAATTTATTCAAACTAGTTGATTCCGAGACACAAGAACTATTCGACAAGATAGAACGGCCATTATCTACTCGTTGTTTCCAAAACCCTGCTCATCTTGTTCTACCACCTTCATAGCCTCAGCCAGTTCTTCAGCCGATTGATAAAAGATCTTGGCCCCCTTAAACTCAATGTATCGCATCCTTGGTCAAGGAGGATGGGCATGTTCGGGACATGGCCACGGTTTGCCACAGCAGAAACATTTTCCCTCCGCATGGGCCTTGTCAATATCCATGGGTATTCCTTGTCTGCCAAACGTTCCAATGTGCTTCTCAGGCACAGGTTGGACACTCTGGAAACTTGTCTGAGGTAAGGTGGTCTGGGGAGCAGCAGGAGCAGCGGGAGCAGTGGGAGTAGCTTGTTGGGCTGGACGGAACGGGATACAAAACGGCTGTCTGACAGGAGTTCTGTGCATTGCCTTTCGTGCATGTCGAGCTGCCAAAGCTGCTTCTGCCTTGATAAGATGTCACTCCCATTTAGTAATAGATGTGGACAAGGTGAGATCGGGGTAGCCTTGCTCTGCAAAGGCGATTACCTCTTCCTTTACACCTTGTTGGCAAACTCGAACCAGTGTTTCATCAAATTCCATGTTGTGACCTAACCCAGCTTTGGCCATCAGCTGATTCATTTGCACGAAGAAGTCTTCAATTGTGCCACTTTCTTGCTTCAACATCATCAGCTTTTCATAGGCGTCTTTTCTCACTGTAACGGGCATGAATTGGCTTTCTAGTCCATTGTAGAACTCTGCCCATGTCTCCGTTCCCAATTTTGTTTCAAAGTAGAGGTCAGCGAAGCGTCTTGCTGGGTTTGTTTCTTCCCCTCCCATGAAGCCGAGTGCAATGATCTGACGCTGGTCGTCTGTAGGTGCCTCATGGAACCCAAGGAAGTAGTTCCGAAGGGTGGTGGTCCAGGCTTTGAATTTGGCCTTGTCACCTTTAAAGACGAACGGCTTTGGCGCATATGACTTTCCAAGTATGGGGCCCATGGGATGCAGCGGTTCCTGAGGTGGTAGCACGGCTCTTCTGGAATGGGGATAATCTCCACCGCTTGGGCTATTGTCTCCAGAATCATAGGGGTCACCGAGGGGCTTTCGAAGAAAAGTCTTGGACTGCCTTGCCTTCTTTGGTCGTGGGAGGTAAACTTTCAGCATTGATGGGGGTTTGGCCCCTGGGCTCTCCTGACGAGCATGGCGTGGCAAATTATAGAGACCCTCAACTGGAGAATTGGGGATGGCAGGCGGTTTTGGCGCTCTGTCATATGAGTGTTCAAGAGGGTTTTCGAAATACTTGGTTTGCCAGTTTTCATAGTATGTTTCAAAGGGAAGACTCTCATCTTCGTAGAGAAGGGGGGTTCAAGAGCGAGTAGGGATGGGTTGTTTAATAGTGATGGAAGCTCCTTCCTTCAACATTTCCAGAGGAGATCCTAAAGATATACGCAGAGTCTGCTCGCTGCTAGGTCCTTCTGAAGAACTTCCTAGTGGGCGGGACCGAATGCGGGAAAAGGGTTTTGGAGATTTTTCCAGATTTCTCTTCGTTGGCAGACTTCTTCTTACCGATTGAGGGGTAGATGGGATAAACCTGGTGACGAACTACTGCTTTACACACAGTACTATGACGTGACAATAACTGGTGGTCATGTGAACCGTGGCAGTAGTGCACTAGTCTGCCAGCAGCAACATTATCCTTATTTAAGACGGCAGACGACCGTATATGCAACTGTTCACTGTGTTTGCGGTTGCCCGTCGAGTGGTGCAAGTACTTTCCGAGATGTCCTCTATTCCCTGAGGTCCAGGAAGCTCATATTCAGTGAGCTAGACTGTTTGAAAGAAACTAGCAGGAGCAAAAGGCTCAACTGGCTAGGCAAGTGGAGTATAGAAAGAGGATAAGGTCGGGGAACACAAAGTGTGCTCAGCGACAAAAGTATGCTTGAATTATATCAAGACTCAGACTTAAGCAAAGAGCTCAAGAGAGAGAGAAAGGAAAAGGGATGAGAATTCAAGCATGCAGAACTAGGTACAATACAAGGGGCTTTATATACCCGTATCCTACCCTAGACCCTGATAAGGTGACTATGTGAAAGGAAAAGGAAATGAGATAGTGACTACATGAAATAGTGAAAAGAGAAAGGAAATGAGATAGTGATATATGGCAGAGCTTGTGAAAGATGTGAAATGTGAAGTTTAAAGTGATATCGTGACAGTGGTGGCATCACACTTGGGCCCCAAGGGAAACGAAGCCACTTGCACAACATCAATGATGGCTGCGATCTGTCCAATCGTCCACTTCTTCACATGCTCTGTGAGCTTCCTTGTCAATGTGCCCCAGTTTTGTTCAGAAAATGCAAATGCCATTGTACTTTCCTTGCTGGAGTGCTCATTCACCTTGATGGGTGTCTTGGGATGGGTGACCTTGCCCTCGAAGGCCTGAATCATCTTGAGTGTGATAAGTCCTCCTGGGATCAAATGTAGTGCTTGCTCAAGCTACATATATCAGTGAATTTTTTCTTTTTATCACATTGACAGAACATACCACTGCCCTGCACAGACCAATTATGCCACACTATGTGTGCAATGGTGAAACAACAAGAACACTGTTGTCCAACATCACCCCATTCATATACTGGAGATGTGCCATATTGAGGAGTTGCAGCACAAAGTCAGAGTGGAAGGCCTTCTTAGGGTTGCTAGAATCAAGGTCCTGGTAGAGAAAAGCAAAGTCCTTGAGGAGCATGTCAGCCATGTCCCTGGCTTCATGGTCGTTAGAAGCACACTGCAAAAAGGTTATCATGACCGCAAGGGCAGTGGAGCCAATATTATGGTGCCAATCACACAAGCGTTGGTAAGCCTTTGACAGCCCACCTCCATCAGATTTATCAAGAGACATAAGAAAGGGGATGCACCACTGAGATGATCGGCCCATGCCAGTCAAAATCCATCATTGCCGAGTCAAGATCCATACTGTAGTCTATAAAGAGGGGCAGTGCATAGGCAATGGAGCCATGTGTGACAGACCAAACATCATCATTGCCACCTGCCCACAGTGGCAGTATTGGAGTCAGTATCCTTTGCCACTTACCTTCAACCTGGAGCTCATGGGGTAGACTGGCTTTTGAGTGATGTGAGTGACTAGTCTGATTGGAGCTTGATTTGCCAAGGTGGGAAGAATCAGAAACTGGGGTGCACAGATTCAGAATCAGCTCTTGCTTTTTGATTGACTTGGGTGTTTTAGCCATGAAGTCAGATGCCTTCGATACAGGGAACGTCAGCCATGTAGATAAGGTGGGAGAAAGTGACCACATACATCCTCATCTATTGGGCCATGCTTGACTTTTTTAGCTGGTGGGGCAAGCACATTGATGCAAGACTACACATGATCAGGTAAGCATTGCCTTATTAATGTTGATCATACAGTCAGCTTACTCTATTTGTGAAGCAAGAGGCAGCCATGAGGTGACGCCCAGCACTAGGCATGGTATTTGTGCAACACCCGGCAGTCAGTGTGAGCTGGGAGTCATTCTCTTCTCCCAGATCTTCCATCAGCTCATCTGGCTCTGTCTCCACACTTGAACGGTCTTCCTCCCAGGTTTTACCTGTGCTCTCAGTAAATCCTGCACCAGCAATCCTATCAGTGTTGGCATCACAATTCTTTCTCTTCTGCCCTGCCACTCCTTCCCTTAGTGCAGGCAGAATCTGAGTTAGCTCTGTGATGGAGGCCTGCAGGCAAGGAAAAAATGGGTGAGCATATTCTGTGACAATATACTGCTTCACTTACCTGCTCGTCCATTCCAGTCTTGAAGGCATCCTCATGCTCAAGACCGTCATCACTATCTTGGCCAAACCCACCATGGTGAGCATCTTCTTTGCTAATGTTCACATCACATTCCTCAATGACAAAACTTGTGGCTGCTGAACTTTGTGTAGTGTTGGATAGCACAGTCGATGGTAGAGCAGAAGGTTCCATGCTGACAGATGGCAGGTTTTCCTGGGGCCCCGTCCTGATGTCTTCACATTCTTTTCCCACCTGTGTATTCCACCATTTGATCCTGGCCAAGACTTGTGCTTTGTGATTTGGACCAGTTTTGGACGATGACCACAGTAAGTTGACAAAAAAAAGAGTAGACTCAGTTAGTAACAGCATTAAGGTCAATAGGATTGCTCACTGAGCCTGAACATGTCCAGGTTCACACCCATTGGTCTGTGGCTGTGCAGCATCAGCGGGGTCATGAAGCTTGGTTACCGCTGACACCAGCTTCTGCTTTGAGACTCTCAGATGGTAAACCTGTGTTATGACAAGCAGTTCATGTAGGCCAAGTGCATTTCCAGACTTCTTTGGCAGTGGTGCAGTGCTGAAAGTGGGCACAGGTGTGCTGTTCCCTGTATCAGAGTCTTTGCTAAGGTCAGCTAGGTGCCATATCTGAGTCTTAGTTCTGATGGTTGCATGTATTTCTTGAAAAAAACTTACATAGACCCTTGGGTATGTGAGTAGCAGTGATGCTATCCTTTATGCTCACCTTCTTTGCTGGCTGAACACCTCTCTTTGTCACTGCTTGCTTTGCTGACTGTGTCATCTCCATCTCTTTCTTGATGGATGCAATGTTGGCTAATGTGAGTAGTACCTTGTCATGTTGCATACTCTGATGCTGCTCTCTCTGCATATTATTAGCCAATTTTTCGGAGTGAGACCGTTGTCTGGCTAGGGCATCTGGCAGCCCTGGATGTTTGCTGGCATTTGACATATGCATCTGCCGAGGAGAGGTGAGTGGGTTGAGTGATTGCATATAATGAATAACTGAATGAGCAATGAGAAAATTAGGGTGTTTAAAAATGAGTGTTGAGGTTAAGTGGGAAGGCAATGCAAATTTGTGCCCTATCCCTGTTGCCCTTTTGTACTCATCAGGAAGAAATTCTGATTCATAAGTTAGTCTTAACCTTATATGTTCGAAACTAGGTTCTAATATTTTCCTCCTTGGCTCAGGTTCATGTGCTCAGCAGTGGCCCTTGTCAAGAACCATGTCTGCTCCCTTTGCATGCACAAGCTGCCATGCCAATAGACCAATCTGTGTCCCATGTCAATTTCCTGGCTGTAGACGTTGGTTTGGCAACAAGTTGGGCCTTACAAATCACATCAACTGCTTCCACCCCAGGTTTTTTCTTGTGAATCCTGCCAATCTGGCTCTAAATGGTGCTACTCCCACAGAGTGCACTGATGACTCAACAAATGACCCAACTACTGATGTTTCTTGTATGGGCATAGTTGGCGAGGACATCAATTCCCAATGGCATGGACCTGGGGCCAAGGTTTATTGCAATTATCATACCAAACTAACAGGTATGTCTTCTCTTCTCGCTGTTCTCACAGGCTCTTGCCTCATTATTCATGTGTAGCCCATCCATGCAATGTCAATGGCAATTTCCTGCCTCTGGATGTGTTACCTTTACCATGCACTGAGAAGGCGCCAAACGACTGAAGTCCATTTAAGGACTGCACACAGTTTGAGCTGGCTAATCTCCTGTATTCTCAAGTTCAAATGTCAGCTGCCAATGTGAACAAGCTACTTAACATCTTTTCTGCATACTTGCAAAGTCATGGGGACCAGCCACCATTCAGCAGTTGAAATGATTTGTACAACACCATTAATAGCACACAGGTGGGCAACATCACCTGGGAGAGTTTCGGAGTGAAGTATAGTGGCGACCAAACAGAAAGTTCTGCTCCCTGGATGGATGATGTGTACGACGTATGGATGTGTGATCCCAAGAGTGCAATCACACAGATCATCAGTGACGCCGACTTCAAGACCTTGATGGACTATGTGCCATATCAAGAATATAATGCAACCACTGATTTCCATCACTGGCAAGACTTCATGTTAGGTGACTGGGCTTGGGAGGAGGCAGTAAGACCATACTTTCTATTGTGTCACCTTGTTGCCTAATTATCCCATAGAACAGTATTGTTCAAGATCCCTCCACCCATGGCACTACACCGCTGCCCATTATTCTTGGGTCCAACAAGACCACCATCTCTGTTGCAACTGGCCAACATGATTACTATCCACTCTATCTTTTGCTTGGTAATCTGCACAACACTGCATGGCACTTACACAAGAATAGCGTCAAACTTATTGCATTTCTAGCAATGCCAAAGAGTGATTGTTTCAATAAAAGACCATACTGTCCTTACTAATTTTATTGCAGCTATGAAGGAGCATGTGGCAACAACTGCCTTTCATAAATTCCAATGTCAATTGTTTCACCGATCATTGTCAAAGATTCTTGAGCACCTGAAGCCTTTCATGACTACATGAAAAGTCAAACAATTCACTGATAGCTACTATCAGTGTGTTATTTTCTTCCTTAGACCCTACATAGCAGACTATAAAGAGCAAGTTTTGCTTGCATGTATCGTCCGCAACTGGTGTGCCAAGTGAGTGTTACAATTTGCTTGTATAAGCACATGACCCCTATTCTTTTTCCTACTAGTACACCCTATGACACCTAACTGCTACAAACCATGACTTCTCCCAGTCCCCTCTGGCTCATCACCGGAACCACTACCCTAACACCACCGGACCATCCATGACCACCCTTGACCCCTAGGCATTCTCTCGACTCCACCCTCACCTCTAACCAGTGGGCATTCTTTCTAACTCTACTGGTCTATGCCTACCTGGCACTTGTCTGAGCCTACCCAACACCTATCTGTGCCTACCCAGCACCTGTCTATGCCTACCCGGCATCTGTCTCTGCCTAGCACTACTTGTTGACAGATTACACCTACACCACCACAGGTATTCCCTATGATTCAGTTACACCCTCCCTGTTGTTCTTTCACATTCCATGACATTCTTCTCTTTGTCATTCTTACTTAGCCCTTGAACCTTAGATCCCCTTGCCCAATCTTCTTATTGGCCTCATGTCTCTTTCTACTCATTGCTCCTCTTTCACCATTCGTCCTCTGACTCACCTGATCCCCAAGCGTTGTTTACTCTTGGTTACTCTTCATTTGTCTTCCTTTGTTCACACCTTATATATAAACCCAGCTCATAGGTCTACTTGTCCCTTAGCTTAGACCTACTTGGCAATATACCTAGTTTCATCTCCTTGTGTCTTTGCTCTGCACCTGAGTAAGCACTCCACTCAGATCCTCGCCCTTGTCTCCTGTTGGCCATTTGTTGGACAGAACCCTCCATCTACTCGCCAACTGTTTGTTGGGCAAACCCTTGACCCTGTTTATTGCAGGCTGCATCCCTTGTCCTTGTCCCACTGTAGCCAGTCACTAACAGCTTTTCTCGTCCTTGTCACTTAGCTGAGTCCATGCTTGACCCTTTGGGATCAAGTGTAACAGTGAGTCCATCATAGGATGAGATCTATTATGGGAGCTGACATTGCATGTACCTAGATGCATGGCAAAGAACAAAGATCTTGATAAGGATGTGCTTTATCGATGCAGAGAACACACAGATCTGCTGGTGAAGGATATTGATTTAGATATATTATGGGATGAGTATGGGATTGTTGGCGATCTCATGGTACATTATATCTTGAGTACACACATTACTAGTTTTAACTGTCAAACTATGTAGCCCTTCATAAACGACTTCCCCTGTGCGGACATTTACATCCTGCTTGCCTCTGATATTCTACATCAATCAATCAAGAGCACATTCAAGGATCATCTTGTGGACTGGGTTGAGAGGTTCATCAACAAGCAGTACAGCAATGTCATCGCTCAAATGATACTGGATGACATTGATCAGCGGTGAGTGTAGCCCTACTGTATATAAGACCCGGTCATGGACACACACATAGCATTGCAGCAGTTGCTTCATTCTCAGGTCAACGGCACTTTCCTCAGAGTCACAACTTCAAACAATGGACAGGGAACGACTTGAAGGCTTTGATGAAGGTGAGTACTTTTCTGTTATTTT
>JBBPMH010001102.1:0-11772 GCA_038090235.1 Pulveroboletus ravenelii
TTGGCCTGCACAATCTCCTGACCTGAACCCTATTGAACATCTCTGGGGTTACCTCAAAAGAAGACTTGCAGGGTATGAAAACCCTCCTGATGGAATTGAAGAGTTATGGAAAAGGACTAAGGCAGAGAGTGGTGGGATATAGCACCTGGGGAGTGTCAGAAGTTGATTGAGAGCATGCCTAGAAGGGTTTAGGCAGTGCTCAAAGCCAAAGGAGGATATACTAAGTGCTAATATATATCAGATACCCTATCTGTTACCAAAAGCTCAAAAACTGTTCCAATGATGTTCCTATTTTAAAATGGATGTATTTTGACATCCCCTGGGCCAAATTACATAATTATTATGTCAGCAGGTAGCCAAGAGTCGGTACATCACATGATCCTATGCCTACAACTGCTATTTTATGTGCACTACAAAATAATCAAATATTGGAACAGTTTTTGGAGTCACTGTACCATCTTTCACACCCTGCAGGGTAGCATGCTTGTAATTATGATCTATCACAACACCCTTCTATTTTTCTTTCCCGAACTTTTCACCCTAAAGGGACTCCTCCGAAATACATTTCACTCACCACCCGACTCACTTCAAGCTGCCTCTGCTATCTGCTCCCTCCCATTTTTGTAAATTCACCCTTTAAGCCTTTTCTTTTCTGGAGCTCGCCCTTATCGGATCACAACCATCCAATTAATCCCTGCCCTCATAGTCCTCTGCCTTCCAAAATCATTAGTCTTCCTCTCACTAGCTAGTCACACCATGAACTGTCCTGATCTACTGCTTTTCTCACTGCCGACCGCTAGCCTGAGTTTATCATAGAAAAGAGCTCATATCATTTTATTTTATTTTATTTTTATTAACCTCATTTATTGTCCTTAGGGCAGGGCCCTTTGTTGGACAGTAAATGCAGTGGGGGGGGCTTTGTCTACGTCTATTTAGTGGGTAGCTATGGTATTTGCTCAATGTCCCTTGTGGGGAGCGGGGTTGGGTGGTGTGAGAGGCGGTTATGGTGGGTTGGCTAACAGTAATGTATCATAGGGCAGGAGAATGGACTGTGAATGGAGAAAGATGGTGTAACTAAGAAAACGGATGTATGTACTAAAGTAAGAAAAAAGGCTGTGAGGTATGGTATCGGGTGGCGTGTGGCGTGTGGAGTCAATTGTGTCGGCATGGGATGGGGCAGTTGGGTGGCCACTGCAGTTGTCTGCAGGCATTTTACTGTTGTTTGGGTGGCGGTTTGAGGTTTCTGTGGGTGTGCAGAAAGTGGCTTGTTTCATGGATGTAGGTCAGCGTGTGGTTGCAGTCTTTCTCTGCTAGGAGGCATATTATGTTTCTGGCCTTGTGGTGTAGGGTTCTACGCAGGCATGTGTGGGGTCCCTCGTAACTGGGGCATTCCAAGAGCTGGTTGGCATGGACAGTGTGGGCAGTATGGGGTTTCGGCTTTTCCGATTTTATGAAAATGTTTGTTGAGCAGGGCATGCATGGTGCATAATTGGAGAAGTATGGATGCATGTCGTTTTGGGAGATGGTCGACCAGTTTTAGGAAGTTTGGTGGAGCTCATATCATGCCATCCCACCCTCACCAAAACAGCCTCATCACTTCCAATCCTCCTACCTGTCATGTCTGCTTCCCAGAATGACTTTGTCTGTCATGTGAAAGAGCTATCACACCTGGGACTATCATCTCATTCCCATTCCGTTCCATGTGGACGGTGAAACCCTCTGCTTCACCGTCACTGCAGGCAAGTTGATCTGTCCCATCGGCCCTTGCAGTTTCACTGTCAACCAGAAGGGACCGTGCCAACAAGCACATGCACAACGCCCATTCTGTCAACCCTCAACTTACCGACTTCTTTCCACCACCTTTAGGTCCGTCTCCTCTCCATTCGATGTGGTTTCTTATAACTTACTCCTTTTCTTTCTCAGATTCCATCCTGCCCAAGAAAGGCCTGCCCATCTCTGCTCGCTCTGTCCCCACCCCTGCCCCCGCCCCGCCTACACCTCCCTACTGTGCCGACCAGGCCCAGAGGCTCCTGCCTCTCTCTGATCATTCAGGTGATTTCATCCCTTTCACTCTTCCCATCTCTATCTTCTTACTATGTCCCTACCTCTCCCTCCAGGTTCATCCACAGGTCCCCAACCCTCCATAGCCCATTCACTCTCATCGCTCCCTTGAGTTCAGCTTGACCCAGAAACCAACTATCTCTAAGGAGGTGGTGTTTTGGACCACGTCAGTGTCTGGTTCCACCATCGACTCAGAGTATTTATTTGCAGGGCATGCAGCTTCTGCCTCACCACCAACATGCTTCAGGGTTATTTCAACTCTCACCACTCCTGCCTCATTCTCTCTCCCTCCATCACTGCCTTGATACAATTCGCCAAAAGGAACGCGGTCTACCTGAACCAGTCCGACGTCCCACTTCCTGCACCTGACAGCCCGCCCGTCCAAAGGTCTCCCTGCTCCCCTCCTCAGCTACTCTTGTTCCATCTCAGGCTGTCACTACTGTGTCAAAGACGAGTCCTGTATCCGCAAACACAAGAGAAATGCTCACAAGAGCCCGCCCCTGACCAACCTCACCTACATCACTTGCTCTTTGCAGACCCTCTTCAACGGCTTTGGTAAAGCCTACTTCAAGGTCGACAGCACACTGAAGAGGACTGACAACCGCTCGCTTTATGCCGCCCTCACTCATCTTGGTGAGACTGCCGACATGGATGCCTGCTCTGCCGTGACTGACCATGGTCACACCCCGCCTGCCCTCCTAAGGGTCACCAGTTGGCTCGAACACTTGCCCAACGTTCAAGCTGGGAAAATACTCTGCCAGGCTGCCCTCGCTCTCAAGGACAAGTGTTCACCCACAGAGCTCGGCAGAATTCTTCCACACCTCAAGAATGCCGTTGACCCCCATTTCCAGACCTGTCAGAAGATCTTGGATGGCCATGGTAGCAGGCTCACTGTCCTCAAGACCCTCCTTTACGGAGTGAACGTACCAAGCAACAGGTGAGTGAATCGATCAACCACATTTTTTATTCCATCAACTGACCCCCCTCTCAGAGCAAAACACTGGAGGACCGTGCCCAAAGACAACCGACAGTATCCCGCGTTCATAAAACAATGGGTCACTGCCATCTTTCGCACTTGATTCGGTCCTGCAGCGCCTGACGGCAGCTTCACCTTCACCCTCTCCAAAGAGCAAGATGACCACCTCCTTGATTTGAGAAACGCCTTGTGAAACCAGGTCAAGAACGAGGTCCAGATAGATGCCTACTACAAGGCCTTCGTCTGGACCATCGTTTCTGCCACTGTTAGAAGGGATTGGAAGGACCTCACCCAAAGATTTCTTTGGCTTCACGCCCTCAAACCCTGTGGCAATTTTTATTCTGCCCAAGCATTCACTCCAGACCTCGCCAAAATTAAATATTTCATTTGTCAGACCGTCCTTCTCGAGACCCTCATCGGAACTACCCGAGATGAACACATCCTCACAGAGCGTGACAATGTCAAGTCAGTTCTTTTTTGAAAACAAAACTTCCCGACCCAACCATTTCTGACCTTCCACCTTTGCAGGCATCTTTGCAGGCACATGGCGGTGTTCCATGCCAAGGTCTTGCAAGACCTTGGGGTTGCTGTCCCCATTCAACATGGTCACCAAGCTCTCCCAGTTCACCTCCTCCATCGTCTTCTCCAAGACCAAGGACCTGAAAGTCACCATTTCCCCTGACTTTCGCTTCTTCACTGTGCACACTCAGACCATGTCCTTGGACAAGATGTGTGATGGGATTATCGGCCTCATCGATCATGTCTGGGCTCTTTACAAAGACATCACCTGCTGTTCCCCCATCATTTGCAAGCTCAAGCATGTCATTGATGACCTCACCAATGATGCCTGTAGCTACTGTTTCCTCGAAGAGTGCCCCTTTCGCAAAAATCAACTCAAGATGTTCAAGTATCTCATCACCACATACAACCTTGCTCGCCTCGATCACACCTGCACTCTTTGCTGGAACATCCCTGAGCTCAAAATGTTCCTTGAAAAATGTGAGCGTATGTGGGACGCGCTCATCTATCTTCTTTTCATGACCGTCGGCATCTCTACTCGGGCCACCCAGTTCACTCATCTTCAGATAAGGAACAGTGACCGCCAGCGGAACATTCAGTTCTGCCTCAATGAAATGTTCTTCGTCACTCAGGACGGATAGACGAGCGGCATAGTCAGATGCGACTCTTGCATCCCTTCCTTTCCGCCACTACAAGTTGGCCAAATATTGCTAGAGCTCCTTGGTAGTGGACTTCGAGCGGCGGGAGACCCTCTTAACTACTTTTACAAAACCTTTCCGCGCCCGAAACAGAGACTTGTTCGATTGCGCTTGGGGGTCCCAGGATTATCGCCAGGCTGCCATATCTACAAAACAGTAAAAACTGAAAAAATAGGAAGTATGGTGCAACATTTCATATCTCCCAATGCCACCTTCTCTGCTTTCGACAACGCTCTCGCGGAGGCCGCCGATCACTCTACTGACACCAACCATGGTCACTATGGAAAGGCCTTCAGTGATCAGCCCCATCTCACCCAGATGGAAAAACAGAGATGGATATGCCAAGAATGGCACTCCTTCCTTGGTCTAGGCCCTTTCCCTATTGCAGGAGCCTATTATTCAGGTCGTGAGGGCCCGAGGCCCTCTGGCCGACAGCAGCGCCATCAAGTCAGCCATCACTGAACTCATCCCTGACCTCTGCACCGCCTTTGCTGCTACTGTGATGATAGAAAAGCTGAAAAATGAATTCACCATAGGCACAAATCACGCATTCTCTCTGGTTGGCGGTGGCGGTGGCGGCCGAGTCTTGACAAGGTCAAGGTCGAGGCCTAGTCTCGCCACAGAAACTGTGGTCCCTGATGATGATAATGAAGTGGTCATTATTCCATTTCATTCCCATCCCACCAACCCAATGACTTCCCCTCCGAAACACCCACTGTCATGCAGGAAGGGTGTGGCGGGCAATGGAATCCAGAGAGTTACCATCACGCCCGACACCATTTCATCCTCTCTCTCCCTTCTTCCCTCAAAAGCCTTCTCAAAAAAGGGAAGATGGTACAGAGAGAACCTCGAACCTGCTCCGATCAACTTCAGATGCCCGAGCTGTACAGCTTCAGCCGATCACAGTCGGAATCAGAAGAATTGACCGAATGCAAGGTGAAGTGCCTTCATAGAGGAGCCCTGGGAGCAGGAGAAAAAGATCTCCATGATGATTCAATGATAACAAGGTCGCCGCTCACCTTGTCATTCCTGTCTGTCGACAAAGAGACGAAGGACACAGGTGTAGATGCTGACGCCGATGCCGATACTGATGCCGACATGAACAATGCCACCAGTTACGATTCTCTTGACAACTTTATCATCCCTTCCACCCCAGACCCAATCCAAACCAGAGCAATTCGAGCATTGCATTGATGCTGGCATCCACTGCCACAAGTATTTCTTGAACACCCACGTTCCCAACGATGTCCAGAACCTCTTCATGCAAGTCGAGCACATCAGCATGGAGAATGTTCAAAGGTATACGCTCCTTTCCTCCTCCCTCACTCCACATTCCTCCTCTGACCTCTTTCTCCTTCCCCACAGCCTCTTGGTCACCTTGCTCGGCCAAAGGTTCAAGCAGATCTATATCGACGAATTTCACAACTCCACCTCAGGCCATCCTGACTGCCATCCCAGGTGGAATGCTCTCACCAGTCAGTGCGCACGGATGAACATTCAAATCATTCTCCTTTCCGCCACAGTTCCGCCCCGCATGGTTCAAACTCTGCTCAAACTGTTCGAAATACACTGCACAGACCTTCACACCATCAGGGGTCCCATGACCGGCCAGAGATCGGCCTACACTATATTCAGGCCTTGCCCACCACGCATGAACAGCCCATTCACAGCATTTTCTGCTCTCTCTATCACCTTTTCCGACCCAACGAGAGAATGCTCATCTTTTTCAATAGCAAACGCCAGGCCACCAAATTTGCCACCACTTCCAGTTGTGCTATCTACCATAGCGATCTCTTTGGCCCAGATGCTAACAAAGAGTATAACCTCGATCGCTGGGACCAAGGCGAGAGACCAAGGCGATGATGGCCTGTACCACTGATACAGTCTCATCGCCTCCTCACAAATGATCAGTTGCGCAGGAAGAGATGGCCGGCCCTCTCATGCCTTTATCCTCAACACCACCACCGGCACCATTATGTCTGGAGGAGGTGGCTATCTGTATACTATCAACGCTAACACCTCCGTCCGACAGGTGATGGAGACTGGGCTCTGCAGGGTCAAGGTGATAAGCGAGATTGTGGATGGGCCTGAGATGATGTACAGTTGCAATGAATGCCCGACGCGCATCCCATGCGACATTTGCTCACCTGACTCCCCCATTCATCTCCAGGTACTCCAGGCTAGCAAAATCGTGTCTGGAAAGATCCCCAAGTTGGCAAGTAGCACCAACACTGACCCCTATTCCCGACCGACCCACAGCGGCATTGCAGCACCACCTTCGCTGAACCGAGTTCACTCAGAAAACGTTCCCTCTGTCAATCTTTCATTCCAGAGACCTCTTCGCGCAGGGTCTGGAAAAGTCTCCCTTCCTCCCCAGCACGCAGCCTCAAGGCGCGTCGGCCACCAGGGCAGCATGGGTGCAGATTGCCATCCGATCCAGGTTGGCACGCACCAACAAGCTGAACAAATATGTTCCTGTCTTATGTGGCCGATGCGCCGGTCACTTCGTCTTTCGCTGCAAGCTCGCAGTCGACCACTTCCCAGCTCTCTGTCACGACCACTTTTCTATGCCGGCCTACATTGCCTTCCATGGCAGATTCAAGTTCCAGCGGTACACTTACTGTTGCACCTGTGGACTTCCCCAGGACCAGTCCAGAAGCGGCGAAGGTCCTTAGTGTCATAAGGAGTTCCCTCCAGGAGGGCCAGTAAAGTGTCCGTTCGGTAACATCATTTTTAAAACTGCTTTCACCTTAGGCTTCAAAGACCAGCTGAGGGAGCAGCTCTGTGAGGAACTCAACCTTCCTGGTTGTTCGTCGGAAGAGTATCTGGAATGGGTCGTGTCCCAGAATGAGAAGGAAGGTTGGTATCACAATGCCATAGAGGCTTTCCTCTGGTTGTGTCAATGCTTGGAAGTAGAGAATCCCACCGTATTCTATTGAGGCCCAACACTGCGTTCCTTACCACACATACTGCAAAACTGACTGCGCGTGCGCAGTCTTGTTTATTGTAGGCAGATTATTAGACCTGATCTCACAGCCAGTCATAAAGATACCAGATGAGCGCAACCCGATCCTGACAGCCCGCTGCTCCGCCTAACCACTGCAGGTCCACCCTCCCATACAAACCTGGGGAGAGATCAGTCCCCATATGAATGCTCTTCAGCTCATACCTTCATTCAGAGATGTCTATCTATCCATTGTCTGCATTGTGTTAGTCAAATTTCCAACCTCTGCTATCCCATGTTATATCTGACATTGCTCCCAACACTTGCCATCCCTTCAAGAGTATTGAAACACCACCAATACTTTCAGTGTTCAGCTAGTGAAAGAGGATGCTAGCTGTGAGTTTTCCTTGCTAATTGATTGATCATATTTTGACTTGACAAGCTATGAGTCACACCAAGGAACTACAAACCACTGCAGGGTATGATCCAGTCTCAAGTGTCAATGCCTTTGTTGAAGTTAATACAAATAGGGCACAATCAGGAACAAATTGTCAGGGACAGAGAAGGTTTTCTGGAATTACTTTGCTCCTGTTATGCCAGTGAATGCTCTCTCCAGCATAGGAGTCAGTCTATCCACCACCTGATCCACTACTTGGTCCACTATTTGTTTGACCACCGCCTCACTTAGAGTGGGTTGAGGTGAGTAACTGGTTAGGGGAGTGAGGAGGTCCTCTGCTAAAAAGTTTGAAGATCTAGCTTGGGCATATGGGAGACAGGCTCCCCCGGGCATGACATGATAGTGCCTCTGCCAAGTACTGCTGGCCTGTAGGAACATGGGCAGGACATCCTCCCCCACACCTGCCAGACTTTGGATGCTCAAGCCATAAATCCTATTATCTGTCACCCTCAAATGACCAGCTTGTAAGGCATCCACATCCTTCTCCTCCATGTCCTTTTCTATAAGATCTATCACAGAGCATTTGAACTTGTGCTTCCAAGCAGTGTGAATATGATGCCAAGGGTTGATAGTAAGGGGAAAATGAAGGTGAGGCTGACTGAATCGGGTCATGACAGATGACAGATCATTGGAGGTTCAAAGTTTACAAACAGGTGATCATGATAGAGGAGATTGATGCCTTGATCTTGAAAATGGGTCTTGGCTGTGATCTGCGCAAAGGGGTGAGCAAGGCTGAGATCTTGGATGAGGATGTCGCTGGTCAAGGCATCAAGGGGTATGAGTTTTTCTCTGCTAGTAAGAGCTGAAGTTTTATTATATTGGCAGAGCAGGGACCAAGAATGACCAGGTTTCAGCATGGTGGTGAGCTCTGTGCCCCTACTGGGAAATCTTTGAAGCCACCTTTCCCTTCCACTATTGCCTCTACCAGTTGAGTGAGGTTCTGAAAGGATATGTTCCTGGGATCCGAGAAGAATGTGTAGACTTCCTTATTGGTGAGATCATCCGCAATATACTCTTGGGAGTACTCTATTCTTAGAGGAAGCCCTAGGAGCACATAGTTTTCCCAGATGGTCACTAAGGTTTCCTTAGTGTCCCTAAAAATTTTGTAAAGGTCTGAAAATGTGACAGGATGGCCTTTGTAGGCCATTGTCTGCCATGTCTTGGTATTTGTCCACCAGACACCATAGTATTGTACGTGATAGAGGAAGCCACATGTTGGAGCAAGCAAAGGTGAGCAAAGGTCGAGTAAGTTTTCTCTGTAAACCAAAGCTGAAGATCATCGCATACAGAGCTGACATTGACTTCAGAGTGTAAGGTTTCTAGATCATCATCACATATGTATCTCTGCCAATTCTTCAAGCCAGTGTAAAAGTTTCATTGCCTGTTGTGCAGAAATGGCAAGATCTGAATTGTGGCTTATAATATCTTGATTGCTTGGTCCAGGAATGGGCGAAACAGAGTGGGGCTTTTCTGCAGTACTCTTACACCTCCCTGGTTTGATAGCTCCTGAGCCGATGGTCAGAGTGACTGATTTGAAGTCATATGGAGAGGATGGATCAGTGTTTTACCTATATGTTCCCCGGGTTTCACCCCAACAGCTGACCATACCCGACCTAGCTGAACTCTTCCCAACACTGCCGACTTACCTGACACTCTTGCCGATGCTTCCTGTCCCTAGATTCATCCTTCACCACCCCCCTATGGCATGGACACAAGTGCCAGGGACACTGCACCACCCCTGTCCCCGTCCGCTTGTGAAGGGACATTTAAAGCGCCCCTCCTTTGGTGCGGGGACACAAGCACCGGGGATGCTGTCCCTGTCTCCTTTTGTGGGGACGTAAGCGCTAGGAATGCTGTCCCTGTGATCAGGATGGGAATGGGGACATAAGTGTTTGTGGAAGCACAGGGACATAGGCGCCGGGGACAATGTTCCCATCCCCTTGGCAGCAACAGGTAAGCCCCACTCCCTGTCTCATTGGCAGGCACACTTGTACCTGTCCCTGTCCCCATTCCTACTCATTCATTACATCACCCGCTTGCCCCTTCTTTACCCATCATCTATCCTTCTACCTACCTCCCCTCACAAGAAAACTCTTTATCATCATCACACATTCCAAACTATCATTATACATACAAACCATGTCCCAGAAGCCCTCCTAGTTATAATCTATCTTCACCCTAAAGGGTCTCTGTGAAAAACATTTCACTGATGACTGACTCACTCCAAGAATCATAATTTCAAGCTGCCTCCGCCATTTGCTCTGCCTTGATTTAGTAAATTCACCCTTCAAGCGTTTCCTTTTCCAGAGCTCATCCTTATCTGATTGCAACCATCCAATTAATCCCTACCCTTGTAGTCCTCTGCCTCCGAGTCCTCTGACTAGCTAGCAACACCATGAACTGATCCCGATCCATGCTGATCTACCGCTTTTCTGACTGCCGACCACTAGTCTGAGTCTATTATAGAAGAGGCTAATATAATGCCATCCTGCCCTCCTGATCGCTTTGAACCTTGATTCTATCTCTCCTCCTACCTATCATGTCTGCTTCCCAGAACAACTTTCTCTGTCATGCGAAAGACTGTTTCGCTCCGACTGCTGCTCTGACAGGCCACCATCACACCTTCTGCCATGACCGACCATGAAACAATTTGATCTGAGTGACGGTCGGGGCAGCGTCAGGCTCATGGAACTCTATGCGTTTATATTAGCAATGTATGCACAGCTAGAAAATAACTCACTTGCCCGAGGCACCTTCCAGGAAGTTTTACTTCAAGCCATGGCAGCGTTTGATCAGCAAAGCGGGGCACTTCCCTCCACAGACAAAGTGAACTTTGTTCTGCCTCCCAAAAAGCAATCCACCCGGGGCGCTTTTCGCTCCGTGATCATGGGCATCTCATACGGTTGGGTCCAAAAAAAGTATCAGGATTACCTGTGCAGTATGGCCATCCTTTCTCACTGGCTGCCTTAGGTTCCCATGCAAAGCGCGGTACCTAGAGTTTACGAAGGGGCAACGGCGGCTTTGGTGAACAATTCTTATGTGCAGAGGCTCATGGGTTTCTAGGACCGTACGTTGTTTGTTCCATTGAACTCGCAAGCTGGATCAGGACATCTGTATTCAGAAGTGTTCTGCTGTTATTTTCCTCGCATCTACAGTTACTATGAGAACCTCTCTCAACTGCACCATACATATATCCTCAGCTATGCAAACCCTTCCAGACTTCCACCATGCCGGCGGCAGTGTTCAACCTGGGTCCAGAAATGGTGTGCTCTCCACATTGCAATTCTGCGAATTTGTTTTTCAGGGATATGTGCAATAACTGCCCTGGGTGCCTTCAATCCTAAGTCAGGAGGCCACCTGGTTCTCAAAGAACTGAAAGTCATTACACAGTTTCCTCCCGGAGCAACAGTCCTTATACCCTCTGCGTTAATTACACACAACAACGTCAAGATTCAGAAAGGAGAGAAGAGGTTCTCCTTAACTCAATATGCAGTGGGGAACCTTTTTTCTTTTGTCAACAATGGCATGAAATCAATATCTTCCAGTTTACCAGAGACAGAATATTTTCACAGTATATACGAACAGCGAGCGACCTTTCTGTAGGTTGCAGGAGGCTATTGGGATCAACGATTGAAGGTAGATCATATATCATGGCATATTTCTCTGCTACCTTGGTTTTGCTGCAGAATGTTTGTACTTGGCTTATCAATTATAGAAAGCAGGTTAGTTTGCATGGAAACGAAATGGTCAACCCACCAATTTTCGTATACTATCACTCCAAGCGGTCGCTGGAACAGTGTAATAAGCCACTACTACAGTAGAAAACATATATTAAACGAACTATTTCCAGTCCTCACACCAGCTTGAATCAAATATTTTGGATCTATGTTGTTCCACTTCCCATTCAAGATTGCATCCAAGATGAAAAGGTCCAGCAATGTTTTGCTTATCGTCCGATCCATCGTTTTGTTAACAGCTGGATTCCCTCAGCTGGAGCTCACTGTCAGAAACTGAGAGAGCGAAGACAGTGAGCTCCGACTACATCCAAAAAGCTACACAACAATGGTAAATAGTGCGCCACAATGTGACTGACTGTATGACTAAGTAAAATGACCCG
>JBBPMH010001103.1:0-11749 GCA_038090235.1 Pulveroboletus ravenelii
CAATCGCTGTTGCCTCTCTGTTTGTTCTTGTTCTACCTTGTTGTTCCTCGAAGTATTATAAAAACCCTCGTAGGTCTATCTGTAGAACTTAACTTAGACCTACTCGGCAATCCACTTGTTTCCTCGGTGTGTCCTCGCTCTACACTCGACTGAGCGCTCCTGCTCTTACTCTCGTCCTCTTGCTGGCGTATCGCTAGACAAGACTCCTCGACCAAGGAAACCATCAACCGTTTGTTGATAGACCTCTTGACCCTGCCAATTGCAGGCTACGACCTCCTGTCCTCACTTGGTTAACAGCTAGACGCTGATAACAACCTTCGTCCTAGACCCTCAGCTGAGTTCACGCTTTGACCCTTTGGGATCAAGCGTAACAGTATGCAAACAGACTGAAATTATGTAAAGATAGCCCCAGTACTACAATTCAGACAGAACTAGACAGTCTGTCACAGACTAGACTGTGTTGTATCCAATGATAAACAGTTATACTATATGCTGATAACCCTAGTGCTACAGTCCAGATAGAGTTGGACAGTCTGTCATAGACTAGACCATGGTAGACACAACATCATCCCAAGGTGGTGCTGATCTGTTACAGAAAATCATATAATTCAACAGATTGTAACAGACACTTGTGAGTATCTCTACAAAGAACACTAGCCAGCATAACAACAAATTAGTCAAAGCAAACATCAAATCCACACCTGCCAGTTGTTTCCTGGATCATGCCATTACTGGAAATCATGTCATGTCAGAAGATACACAATATGAAGCTGAATAAATCTGCACCTCCTGAGTTTGGCCCATTGCTCATGCAAAGCCTTTATCTTGGCACTGTGGATAGCATTTGTGTCACATTTGCTCATTAGACCAAGGATTTCTGTGAAAACAGGTGAGTAAACGTTGACTCTGAAGTTGACTTCACCCTGGCCTGCAGCTATCTCATCAAGTACAACCTTGAGCTGTGAATAGTTAGTGTGAGGTGATTGGAGAAAATTGAGAAACAAACACCATGGCAGCAATGGCCACTGTAACTCTCAGAACCTCTGTGGAGAATATTTCAGGAAATAACTTGCTAGCAGAAAAAGGACTTATATAGAAAAAGTCAATAAGGAGGTCAGACAGGGCAGGATGTGCGAGGTTATTGATGTGTCCCTGTAACAGTGTCAGTTGACATGGTCATAAATAACACACCTTATCTCATTATCAGTTCTGTTCCTCAGGAATAACCCACTACTGCCCAAGAGGTTCTTGGTGATCTCAATATTGTGCTTGTGCTGGTTCTTAGGATCCCACTGGTATCATTGCATGACAAATGTATGGGCTTTCTTTCTCAAAGTAGAGTGCCAGCTACCCAAGTCTTCCCATAGCTAGCAATGGGTAGTAAATGGTTGCAATCGGCAGATAAACCAAGATACTTACAAGTCTTGTAATGTTTGATGCATGCTGTGACCACCAGCCTAAGAGTTCAATTGATCAGATGAATGGTACAATAGAAACGGACTGCCTCACTGTCTGAGATAACCAGCCCCCGATCTCTATGTTTGGAAATCGCCTCATTGATATACTTAACAGCCTTGGAGTTAAATGAAGCATAGACAGGGAAAGGGTTGATGGAAGCGGCATCACAGTGAGAAAACTGCTTTGTATGCTCAATTATATTGTGAGTCAGTGGATTATATCACTGAAGTTGCCATGGCTTCGCGCGTTCTGTTGCTGGGCCAACTGGCACATCAGTAGAACCATTTTGGCTATCGTCCACATTGGTAGCCTGGGCAGCAGTGTTATGGGCAACAGACCCTGCCTGCTGCTGCCCAATCATGAGTAATTGCGAGTTACTCAGTAGGCACAGGGCATGGTTGCATCAGTGGTATATAGACACAACACTTTCAGATGGTTGGGCGGGCAGGGAAGTGGGGCAGTGTGGAGCTAGTTCAACAGGCAGACAAGCAGCACAGCTTGGAGCAGGGCTAACAGGCAGACAAGTAGTGTTATTGTCTACAACATTTCTGGTAAGTTCTCACCATCAAATGCAATCCAACATACCTGGGGTATGGTAACGCCAATAGTATGTACAGTGGCTCAAATAAGTGTCCCAATGTTGTGCCATTTTGGAAAGACTTGACATTTGCAGAAGAACCAAAATATATCAGCTCTGACCCTTGCAGGGTCATCAATAGCCTTTACTCTGACCCTCATGATGAGCCCTTAGTTATGTTATTTGGTTGCCATGGCACTGAGATATAACAATTTCAAAATGATGTGTCATTGGGACACTTATTTGAGCATAATGTGATTAGTTATTTTTTAGTAAATAACATAATGTTCTGATGGATGCAATGTTTCAACCCTGTCTCATTATGTAAATTACATAACCCTGGACACTATAAAGAGCAGAAATACCACCTAGCCAGTCCTACTTCACCATGAAACCTGTTTCTGCCTCTATTAGAGCCCATATCCTCTTTTTGTCTGAATCTGGCCTTTCTGCTAGGAAAATATCCTCCCAAACTGGTCTGGGGAAGTCCACTGTGGTTAGGGTTATCAAAGAGATTCATCCAGATAGGGAAAACATCATTAGGCCCTTCTTTCAAGCTTTCTTCTACTAATAAAAGGGAAATTGTCTCTAGTATTACCTTTGGCAAGGTTGAAAATGCTGTTCAGGCAACACATCTTATCAATTCTACCCTCTCCTCCCCTGTTTCTTCCCAAACCATTCAAAATGTGCTAAGTTCTGTATCTTTACGGGCTGTGGTCAAGGAAAAAGCCACTCTTGTCTATGAAACATAGGAAACATAGGCTAGATTTTGCTCTCAAGCACCAACACTGGACTATGGAGGACTGGACTAGGGTAACTTGGTCAGATGGGACCAAGATCAACAGCATTGGATCAGATGAAAGGAAGTATGTGTGGAAAGTGACAGAAAAGCCTTTACAAGATAAGGAAGTATAGGGAACAGTGTCACGACAGTGATTCTGGCTTATACCCCTATCTATTTGATTCCCTATCTTATCTAATCTTTTCCCTTATCTTATCTATACCTTGTTCCGTTCCTGGTCTAGGTCATTCCCCTGTGACATTATGCTTTGGTCAGCATTGCGTCATTGCTATGTCACACTACGTCATTCCATTCTGGGGTGTAGGGCTTAGGGTTGGTTCAGGGTCATTATGCTTCCTTCGCTTCTATTTAATCTCCGTCTTGCTTCTTTATTCATTTCCGTTCCTTCTATTGTTATAGGGTTTCCATGGGTCTAGAACATATTATATAACTTACACATGTATAGTAGTATTTAACCAGTATTCGTAGGATGTACCTACTCATACTTGGAATTCTCATCCTTCTGCTTCTGTCTTCACCGACATTAGCAGCCGCAGGCTTTCCTTGGTTGTTCACTTTGAGCCGCCCGGGATTGATCCCTGATAGTGTGAAGCAAGGACTCTATGTAGTGACATAGGCTGTGGTAGATATTGTGTCAGTCCAGAAAGACTTGGGGAGATGGAAGTCCTTGAGCATACTGTTTGTGAGTGTAGACAAGGTTTGGTTCATCCTCTCAGCAAGTCCATTTTGCTCCAGAGTGTAAGGTGTGGACATTTCCTGGGTTGTTCCATCAACTCGGAGTTGTTTTCAGAACTCTGCCCCGAAGTACTCTCCCCCTCCATCTGTTTGGAGAAATTAGGTGTGCATGTCCAAGAGTTCCTCTGTCTCAATTTCCTGTTTGAAGAAGTTTTGGACATCTTCCTTCCAAGTGTTGTAGGTCTTAAGGACGTCACTCTTCTTTTTCAGGAAGTATATTCACGGGAAGTGGGAGAAGTCACCTACGATGAGGAGCCAGTACTTGTAGCCTTCCCAGGACTGAGGGAGTATCAGACCTCCGACATTGGAGTGAATGACTTGCAGCAGTCTGGATGCTCAGATGGCACTTTCAGACTCAAAAGGGAGTTTCTTCATCTTTCCGACAGTGCAGGGTTCACAAAATGTCAGACTTCCAGAGATGGTGTCTATGCCCTTTAACTGGCCCTGTTTGACCATCTGTTCTATATACGAGTGTACAATGTGTCCCATACATCAGTGAAATAAGTTTATATCCATCAAGGTGGAGCCCTTGGGTATGCCATGCAGTCATGACAATCTCCAATCCTTTTTGGATGGAGCAGGTGGAGGAGTTTGCTGGAAAGACAGTGGATAATCCTGCAAAGGCCAGTCTGTTTACCAAAATCAAAGACAATCAGAACTCGGGTACGAGCAGTGCGTTACTTAGGTTTACTTCATAGATTTCCCCTTTGACAACAGAATAGAGTATGATGCTTCTGATACCAGTGGCATATGTAGTTGCATTGTTTTCGAGTGCTATCTGATGTGGAGTTTGGAGCAGAGTGTAGGTATGGAACCAAGATTGATGTGGAACCATATGGGATGTTGCTCTGGAGTCAATAATGATGTTGTCTGATTTGGATTTGGCTGGTTTGGATGACAGGTAGGCCTGAACACATTTGATTAAGGACTTGGATACAGACATATTAGCTACATTTGCTCACTCCGAAGGTTCAGAGGTTTTTTCCAAAGGGTCCTCTGACATGTTTGCCTTTTCCTTCTCTCTCTTTCTCCCACTTTTTTGGAGTTCCTTCACCCACTCCTGATATGCCTGACATTCGTTCATGTTGTAACCAGAGTATCGGTGGTGATCACACCATTGTCAGGAGTTGTTTAGACAGCCACCTCTTTTTTTGGAGGCCTTGTGTGCTGTTTCAGAGGTCTCAGGAGGGTTCAGTCGGGCTTCCTTGGTGATGATTCTGGTTTCTACAGTGTTGAAAGTGAGTTTGTTCTCCTCCACTGTGTTGATGACCAAAGATGTGAAGGAGCTCCACTCCAGTGATTTTGGGAGGGAGTTCAGGAGGATAAAGGCAAGTACCTTTGAATCTACTCTGAACTTCATTCCGGCTAGTCAGGTTTCCAAGGTTCAGATGGAAGTGATGTGGTCAGAGATGGAGGAGGTGCTGTCCCAGGTGGAGTCAAAGAGTTGGCAGTAGGAGTAGAAGGCAGAGGCAAGGTTTGAGGTTTCATGAAGATTTAAGAGAGCATCATAAAGGGTTTCGGCATTGGTATGGGCCTGTGTTTTGAGCAGGAGTGCATTGGAGATGTGGTCTTGGATTATTCCATGTGCCTTTTTGTCTTATTTAGTCCATTTCCAAATCTCCTCAGCAGAGGGTGGTGGAGATGTTCAGGATGGTGCCAGAGATGTGTCAGTGCCCAGAATAACATCTAGGACTTTTTCTTGGCATAGCTTTGCCATGATCCAGAGTTTCCATATTTGGAAATTCGAGGGTTCTGTCAGAACCAGACAGGTTATGGTATCAAATGTTTTCAATTCTGATATGTTTGTGGCTAGATGGTTTCTAGCAAAGGGTGTGGACCCTGGTGATAGGGTCCTATGAGTGATTCCAAGGGGAAGGTCACGAGAGAAAATTTTGGAAGTCATTCAACAGGTGTTCAGATTGCTAGAGCGTGCTAGTGGGGCTCATAACCTGTGAAGAAACTAAGTAGAAAGGCAGTGATGCCCACTACATTACTCAGTAAATGATACTAAATAGTGAAAACAAAGACAACTCACCTCAGCCACTGCCTAAGATGTAGCAAGAACAACTGAGGGGAGTTCCAGGAATGAAATGAGGATATATATAAGATGGGTGGAGATGCAAGCATTAACTCCAACCAACTCCGAAAAGGAAGTCTAGAATTCATAAGTGAATGATGAGAGGGAGCACAGCTCTGGGACAATGGAAGTGGTTGGCACCAAAGATAAAGTTAGAAATGGAGGAGTGAAGTAGTAAGTACCTCAAGCACCATTTGGGCTCCAACTCCAGGCACTCCATTTCGACAACTCCACCTAGGGTACTGGACTCTGGTATACAGCAACTGACCACAACTGACCACGCCTAGTCAGAGTTCAATAGGAGTGCTCGGAGTACTTTGGAGTTGTAGTCTTTGATACCAAGATCAATGAGAACTCTCCCAGCAACAATAACAGGATCGCCAAGGAAGCCCTTCATTGAAGAGAAGGTATGTCAGCCTGGTCATTCAATGTTGCTAGTAGCATCTGATTTATTTTTCCATTAGATGATGAAAGAAGTGCTAGGTGATCACCATTAGTGATGTTAGGGCTTGGGCTTGGGCCTGAAAAGCCCAGGCTTGGGCCTGACAAAACCCAGGCCTGAGCCCAGGCTTCACTGGTGTGATGGGTGCACTGTCACAGTGCCCTGCTCCTGCTGTGCTCTTGCTCATGTTGTCATCACTGGTGTGGCAGACACACTGTCATGATGCCCTTGCCATGTCGCTGTTGTTGTCATGGTGGTGGTGGTGGTGGGCGCACCATTGTGTATCCTTGCCCTTGTTGTCTGTTGCATGCACAAGAACATGCCAAAGCAATGCTATAGAATCAACCATGAGGCTTACAGGATGTGGAACGGAACTGATGACTCTACCTATAGAATCAACCAGTATAAAAGTGGGAAAGCAGTATCATAGGTGGGGGCGATCTATATAATGAGCAAACCATATAGATGACAGGAATAAGCAGTATCGTAGGGGGTGTAATAAGCAGTAACATAGGAGAGGCAACATATATACTATGAAGGAAAATAGAGCAAGGAAATAAAAAGGGGTATCATAGGCATGTAACATTGTCATTGCTTGCCAGTGTGGTGGACACACTGTCATGGTGCCCTTGCCCATGTCATTGTGATCATCATTGTGATCATCATGGTGGTAGTGGTAGATGCACCATTGTGTGCTCTCGCCCTTGTCGTGGTGGTGGTGGGCATGCCATTGCGTACCCTTGCCCTTGTCGTCATCACCGGCATAGTGGTGGTAGTGAGCGTGCCATTGCATATCCTCACCCTCATGGTGGTGGTGGTGGTGGTGGTGGTGGTGGGCATGCCATTGCATATTCTTGCCCTTGTCATCATCACCAGCATGGTGGATGCACCGTCACGGTGTCCTCACCCATGTTGTCATTATCGTCATGGTGGTGGTGGTGGTGGTGAGTGCACCATTGCATACCCTCACTCATGTTGTTGTTGCCGGTGTGGTGGACGCACTGTTGTGATGCCCTGCCCCCACTGTGCTCTCATCCATGTCACCATTGTTGTGGTGGTGGGTGCACTGTTGCATGTCTTTGCCCTCATTGTTGTTGCCACTGGTAAGTCACAGCTTGGGGGTGTCCACTCCAGCTCACCACATTACATAATTTAGGCCCAGGCCTAACCAATCCCAGACCCAAGCCCTAGGCCTGACCAAGCCCTACTCAGGGCCAGGCTTGGGCCAGGCCTAAGTAGGGCCTGAGGCCTGGGCCTATCAGGCCTAGGCCCGAGCCCTAACATCACTAATCACCATTACAGGGTACATTCTATATTTTCAATTGGACTTGTCTGATTTTTTTTCCAACAGAGAATTCTAGGTGATCATCCCAAATGTTGGGTATGATGCATTTTATTGGATGAACAATGCTCACATCCATTACAGTAAACAACGATAATGATCACAGCAATGAAGAGAATGATGTAGCAGAGCAAAATGATGTCCAAACCCCTGTCCAAACACATTCCCAACCCCACAATTGCACTGTGGCTACAGTGGCTCAAATAAGTGTCCCAATGTTGGGCCATTTTGGAAAGACTTGACATTTGCAGGAGAACCAAAATATATCAGCTCTGACCCTGAAGATGAGCCCTTAGTTATGTTATTTGGTTGCCATGGCACTGAGATATCACAATTTCAAAATGACATGTCATTGGGACACTTATTTGAGCAACATTTCTATTCTGTAATTTTAGTACTTTGTATGCCCTCCTTTTGCCTTTATCACTGCCTCTAGTCTTCTAGGCATGCTTTCTATTAATATTTGACATTCCTCAGCCTTTATCTTGCCCCATTCCACATCAATCCTATCCCAAAGCTCCCAAACCCCTCTTGGTGGTGTTGCATAGCTATTGAGCTTCTTTTTAAGGATTTTCCAGAGATGTTCAATAGAATTAAGGTCTGGAGATTGTGCTGGCCAATCAAGGACCTTGATACCTTGAGATTCCAGCCACTCCTGGGCCCTTTTAGAGGTATGCTTTGGTCATTATCTTGTTGAAAGATAATGCTCTCTTTAGGGATCCCAGATTTTTCCATAGTAGGAAGCAGAGTATATTCCAAAATGGAGACATATTGCTCAGAATTCATCCTCCCTTTCACCTCTGCAAGGATCCCCACTCCATTCCAGCTCATGCATCCCCAAACCATCAAGGAACCTCCTCCAAACTTACTATTCCCTATACTTCCTTATCTTGTAAAGGCTTTCCTGTCACTTTCCACACATACTTCCTTCCATCTGATCCAATCCTGTTGATCTTGGTCTTATCTGACCAAATTACCATAGTCCAGTCCTCCACAGTCCAGTGTTGGTGCTTGAAAGCAAAATCTAGCCTATGTTTTCTATGTTTCATAAACAAGTATGGCTTTTTCTTCTTGACTACAGCCTTTAAAGATGCAGACTTTAGCACATTGTGAATGGTTTGGGAAGAGATAGGAGAGGAGAGGGTAGAATTGATGAGATGGGTTGCCTGAACAGCATTTTCAACCTTGCTAGAGGTAATACTAGAGATAATTTTCCTTTTATTAGTAGGAGAAAGCTTGAAAGAAGGGCCTAATTTGATATTTTCCCTGCCTGGATGAATCTCTTTGATAACCCTGGCCACAGTGGACTTCCCCAGACCAGTTTTGGAGGATATTTTCCTAGCAGAAAGGCCAGATTCAGAGAGAAAAAGGATATGGGCTCTAGTAGAGGCAGAAATGGGTTTCATAGTGAAGTAGGGTTAGCTATGTGGTATTTCTGCTCTTTATAGTGTCCAGGGTTATGTAATTTACATAATGAGACAGGGTTGAAACATAGCATCCATCAGAATATTATATTATTGACTAAAAAATGACTAATAACATCATGCTCAAATAAGTGTCCCAATAACACATCATTTTGAAATTGTTATATCTCAGTGCCATGGCAACCAAATAATATAACTAAGGGCTCATCTTCAGGGTCAGAGTAAGGGCTATTGATGACCCTGCATTGGTCAGAGCTGATATGTTTTGGTTCTCCTGCAAATGTCAAGTCTTTTCAAAATGGCCCAACATTGGGACACTTATTTGAGCCACTGTACTCTATGAGTAATACCAAGGTGTTTGACAGCTTTATACAGTGCTTTTCCAAGATGAACCCCATTGTGTGCATTGTTGAGCTGGACAAATGCAATAAGGCCTATGTGAAGGGTCCACATGTGTGGCATGTTCTCTTCAATCCATGATGCAGTGACAGCAAAGTAGCCATCACAGTTTGAGGCCTGCCAGGTGTCACAGGTAAGACTGATTTGTCCTTGGACATTTTAACATGTAAGAATATGTGTATATATCAATAATTTCTTTTTGAGTGAGAGGAAATTGATCTTGAGTTTCTTGATAATGAGCTCACACACTGTGATATGACTAGGTACCTTGATCTTGTTGGGAGCACATGAAATGATGTTGAGCAATCATTGGAACATCAGATGCTCCATGCAATGAATAGGCTGTAACATTGTTCATTAGTGAGTTAATGAACATTAGTGAAATTGCTCACCTGGTCTGTTGCAACAAGCCACTCAATAACAGCATTATGAAACATAGAGTCAGAATATTGAATAATTGTGCCTGCTGGAATGAGATGACTGTTGAGGGATGGTTGCCTACTAATACCAGCACTGGACAATGTGATGTCACATTGATAAGCTTCTTCCTCTCAGCAGCATTTGATGTTAATGGGTAACATAGATGTGAATTCATTAGTGGGTCTCAAAGTGCACATGCCATGTTTGCAGGTTCATTGATTACATCATCTTTTGAGACAAAAATTCTGAGATGTGTGACCTGGATTTCAGACTCCGTCCCAGTCACAGCCAGCCATATCATAGCCTAGGGTTCTCCTTTATTGCATACCCCCCTCCCCCCTAGCTCACTCACAAATGAAGACTTGCAGGGATTCTGCAACTAGCCATTCCCCTCAGGTGGCTAGGTCCTTGAAGATATATTGGGAAAAAACATACTCC
Source organism: Pulveroboletus ravenelii (assembly GCA_038090235.1). Taxonomy (NCBI): domain Eukaryota; kingdom Fungi; phylum Basidiomycota; class Agaricomycetes; order Boletales; family Boletaceae; genus Pulveroboletus; species Pulveroboletus ravenelii. Next base: position 10,115 of record JBBPMH010001103.1, read on the forward strand.
TACTACATAGATCGCTTTATTGAATGGTATACTGACAATCCCAGTTTGCACACAAAGTTATTCTCTGATTCAACCCAGGATGTGTGGGAGGAAGGACATGCTAGCTGACATCTACTAAGAAGAATATATACCATGAGCTCACAAAATATATCTTCAAGCATGAAGCAGAAGTAGCTATGGATTGGAAGGAAAGGCCACAGATTTTCATATCTGCTACACAGTGATGTCATGCAAGGTGAGTTTCTCCTGATATCTAGTTATCTATGATTCACTAAGTTCAATGATCTAGTCTGTGATCTAAGTATTATGAACAAATCAAACATTTCGGTCAGATGGGCGCAGGATTGACAATTGAGGAGCTTCACAATTTGGATCAGTCGCAGGGCTTGCTTGTATGATTCTACTTTCTTTATTTTTTGTTTCACATATCATACTGATTTAATAAATTCCAGATCCCATTTTGAAGGATTTCCCCTGGTTCAGCTTGCTGCATGGCTGGTGAAGGACAAACCCAGCATATAACATGGTATTCAGCACATCAGATTTTGGTCAAAATTTAGCTGCACAAGCAGCTATGCTCTTCAACTTGCAACCAGACTCATCAACTTATCAGGATTGTGTGCCCTCTACCTCTACCACTTTCACCTCATCTGCTATCCCTTTTGCAACTTCACTTACTGGCCCCATCACTGTGTTACCCACCCTTTCCAATCCCTCTTTATTCACTGGACCTGCCATTTCCTCACTTACTGGACCCATTGTTCCCCTGCCCACCAGACTCATTGCCCCTTTACCTACCAGACCCATTGCTGCCCTATCCACTGGACCTGTCACCTCCTTACCTACCAGACCTGTTGTCTCTCCGCCCACTAGCCCTGTTGTCTTCCTGCCCACTGAACCTGTCACCTCCCTGCCTACCAGACCTGTTATCTCCTTGCCCACCAGACCCATCACTCCCTCACCCACTGGACCCATCACCTCTTCACTTACTGGATTCATCACCTTTCTGCCCACCGGACCCATCATCTTTCCACCCACCAGACCTATCACTTCTCTGCTCACTGAACCCGTCACTTCTCTGTCCACTAGACCTGTCATCTCCCCACCTACTGGATCTGTCACCTCACCCACCAGACCTGTCACCTTGCCTGCCAGACCTGTCACCTTGCCTGCCAGACCTGTCACCTTGCCTGCCAGACCTGTCACCTCCTCACCCACCAGACCTGTTGCCCACTCACCCACTGGACCTGTCATATCAATCTTCAATGACTTACCATTTCAAAATGATAATCTGGACTTGGTGTACACCATTCTGTCCACCACCACCACCCATCCTCCTACTATATTGCTAACAGTTCCCTCCTCAGTTACAGCAGGGAAAAAAATCCCCTTTTCCTCTCACTACCATCTCTGTGCTGAACTGCTGCATCATATAGCAGTGGCACTGCCACATTCCTCAAGTTGCCATCACCAGCTGTCTCTGTGCCTGGTACTAATGACTCTGATATGGATACCACCCCTGCTCAGCTTCTCGCCAACCTTCAGCTGAAAAGGAAGTCACCCTCTCCTGGACAGAGTTCAGAAGACACAGATGGCAACAATTGATTTTCACCCCCCCCTTCCTCATCCACCTTC
>JBBPMH010001104.1:0-11746 GCA_038090235.1 Pulveroboletus ravenelii
GGAGAACAATGTAGATTGCCGAGTAGATCTAAGCTAGGGAACAAGTAGACCTACTAGGGGTTTATATAGTACAGGGAGTAATTGAGGTAAGACAAGGACAATGAAGAGTAAACAAGACGGAGTGAGTTAGAGGACCAATGGCGAAAGGGGAGCAATAAGTAACAAGGTATACATGAGTCAGAGAGCGAATAGCGAAAGGGGAGCAATGAGTAAGAAGAGACATGAGGCCGATAAGAGGATCGGACGAAGGGATCTAAGGTTCTGGGACTAAGCAAGGATAATAAAGAAGATTGAAGATATGAAGGAACGTGAGGGAACTTCTAGGATGGTGTGACTGGGTCACAGGAAATACCTGTGGTAGTGTAGGCATAATCCGTCGACAGGTTGTGCTAGGTGGAGGTAAATGCCGGGCAGGCATAGCGGTTGTCGGGCAGGTATAGGCAGATGCCAGACAGGCATAGACAGATGCTGGGCAGGCATAGACGAATGCTGGGTGGGTACAGACGGATGTTCGGTGGTCATAGACTGGTGAGGTGGGGGTAGTGGTTCCGGTTGACAAGCCAGAGAGGACTATGGAGAGGTGTGGTTGGTGACGATTGGGCGTCGTAGGGCATACTAGTCAGGAAAAAGAATAGGGGTCCCATACGTCTACGATCAAATCATAACAGTGAGCCAGTGCAGACCCATTGGACTGTTGAACGTGGTGAGGTCATGTGAGTCCAGATAGAGTGGCTGCTGGTCGTATCCAGCGAAAAGGTCCATCATGCCATAGATGGCATATCCAGCAAAAGACTCAGTGAAGTGCTCAATGAAAGATGGGGTCGACAAGTCCCGGATGGTAATGGCATTCAGAGGTTGGAGATTGTGCACAAGGCGGAGTGACTTGCCGTCCTGCTTAAGGACGCAGAACCAGCATGATCAGTAGGAGGTGGCAGAGGATTCATATATACCAGAGGCAATCTGGTCCTTGATGATTTGAATAGTGTCCACCCACATAGACAGGGGGACGGGGATATTACAAAATACCCATGGCATGTGAGGTATGGTCAGAATCTTGATGGGTGGAAAACATTGTTCATTGAGGCGACCACATTCAGTGAGCACCCAGGCAAAGGCAGTTTTATGTTCACAGACTATCCAGCAAACAAGTTTGAGTTCTTCTGGCAAAAGCCAGTTGGTAGGGTCAAGATCTAGAATATTAGTGTGCTCCTGAGTAAAATGAATGCTGGGTGTGAAGTCTGGCATGAAAAATGATAGTGGGGCCAATCTGGAAAGTGGATCGGCCAGTAGGGTGCATGTGATGTAAAACTCCTCATTAACAGGAGCCATCATGGCATGAACCTTCTTGGCCATGGGTTTGTAGACCAAGGAATGTGAGACCATATCATAAGAATAAATATAATTAATCGCTTGAAAAGCATCCAGAGTGAGAATGGATTGAGTAGAAGATAAAAAAGGGTAGTCTGCCAAAGAAGGAAGCGGTCTGACAGAAAGAGGGGGCAGACAAAGATACAAAGTTGAATAAAAATACAAATAAGCAGGGGTGGGCAATAAGAATGAAGGAGATGAAGGGTAAGACAACAAGTAGAAAATACTGTTTTCTTCCCAGACAGATTCCAGATCATCGAAACTCAAAAATCCCTGTTGGGGGCAGACTGGTGGACATTACATTTCTTGTTCTTGCAGCAACAGGGACACCGCTCGGACCACAGGCACGTCAGCAATGAGTACTGCTTCCCCAATTGGGGTTGCACAAGGTGATCGACTGGGATCCATCTGGAAAGTCATCAGTTGTTACACTCATGAGGGCGTGGAACAGTCACCCCAGCAACAGGTTGAAGTTAGCCCAGGCCAGTACCTGCACCTAGAGCATAACTTCACTCACACCGAAATCCAACACAAGGTTTTCAAGGATGCTGATGGTAGTGTCGACATTGGTTTTAGTGGACGACATGCACATTGTATGGTCAGACTGGACCGGTAGGCCCAAGTCCTCCCATATACACTTTGGCATAGCAATGATCTTGGACCCAGAGTCCAAGATGCCTATAACAGTATGTCCAGATGCTCCAATCCAAACTTCAAGGGCACAAAGGGGGACGTTGTGATGTGCAACAATGAGCCCATCCTCATTGTGGAGGACCCAGTCACCATACTTGCAGGTGACTGAAGCCAGGTCAAGTCTGGCGAGCTCATTAACCTGAACAATGTTAGTAGTGGCAGAGGGTGTGACCCTCTTTACTGTGGTGAGATTGCGAAATTGCTTGTGAAACTCAGATGAAATGGCAAATAAATCTTTAACAGGAACTGGGACGGATATGCCCATCACCCAGTTGAGAACCCACTTGGGGGCAGAGTCATTGTCAAGCAGGCACAAGTACTTAAATTGCAGGGCTGCCACTGCCAGGAGATAAGAAATGTTAGTGGGGGAAGCACAAGATGGAATGGTACTGGTTACGCTGGACTGTGTAGTAGTGGTAGTGGATCCAGTTGGACCCACGGAAGCCAGAACAGATGACGAAAATGGGGCTGTGATGCCCCCAGACAAGGTACACTGTTCAGAGCATGATGACAAGGCAGGTGGTGTTTGAGGACAAAACAATGTCGAAGGTAAAAATGAAGATGTTACTGATTGTCATTGAAGCTCCAGCAATAAGAGCTCCTCCGAGACCAATGCTGAACAAGGATCCAGGTATTTGCGAGATGGAACCTGGACATTGTCGAACTGGACACACTTGCCCTTGTCCCTCGATGTCCTGTCTGCTTGGAAGTTGGCCTAAGCTTGGGTGATATATGGCTGAAAATCTGGGCATGCAGGCTCCGGTTGAGAGTTGTTGTCCGAGTCATGGATGGTAGTGGTGATGATAAAAGTAGACAGGTCAATGTCAAGGATGGTGGTGGTGTCCGGGTATGTGACAGACAAAATGTTAGCAGTTACATGAGAAGAAGAAGATGTCTGTGTGGTAGAGGGCCCTGCCTGGCTGTTGGCAAGGGTATGATCAATAGCCTCCTTGAGGCAATGGCAACTGGGTACTCAGGGGATAGTGGACCCATCCAGCATGTAGAGCTGGCCATTGCAGCCCCGGATGACCTTCCCTGTCTGCTGATACTCCATCCATACAGAGCAGATACGTACGTAATGACTGTCTATGTCACAAAACTTGCAGTTGATTAAGGGTTAGCAGCCAAGTTGGCCTCCATCTTAATAGGTGGGGCTGGACTGAAGGCGGGCACTGGGTTGAAGGCAGGAACTGGGTTGTAGGCAGGTGTCGTGGCAGTTGGCATGATGAAAGGGCAGACAGGCAGCTGGTACAAAGGCTGAGGGTGAGAGGCAGGGCTGGAAGAAGCTGCTAAAGCAGCACAGAGAGTGGAACCTGATAATAAAAACTGGGCTGTGGTGACCATGTCATCCATTGGACATGGTGCATCCGGATGGTGGTCTGGCTTGACGATTTCAAGGTGGTGGCAAATGTGGTCCTGCAGCAAAACTGGGAATTCACTGAGGAACAATATGTTCCTCTCGGGCTCCATGAGCTTCCCATTGGTGATCAACAAGGCAGAGACCTTCCAGAACTTCCTGGTGTATTCACCCAGGTTGTCCTGGCTCTGCATTGTTTTCTTACTCCAGTCCTGTACAAGGTATTCAACATCAGCACAACAATACCAGTTAGCTCCTTCACAACCCAGGTACAACTTCTTGACAGCGGTGACAAAGGTGGCCCAGTCAGCTGGGATGGTGGATGCCTCAGGCAGAGTTTTTCAAAGCTTGGCTTCATCGAAATCGGCATACTGGATAGCCACCTTGATCATGTTGGCTGGGTTGAGAATGTGGTAGGTTCCCAGCTGCTTGATGTTGTCAATATAGTGAGGTAGGTGGGATGGCATCCTGCCATCAAACTTCAGGGTGTTGGGGGTGCCATGAAGGGGCATAAAATTTCCTTGATTTGCCATTGGTGGGCAGATGGCAAATGCAGGTTGGGCAAGCGGATTGTTGACAAGGGTGAATGGATTGATGATTGGGGCAGATGGGCCAGGTGGACAGATGGGCAGATTGGCGAGGGCAGCGAAAAGCGACAGGAGAGACAAGTGAGACGACGAGGAACTTGATGAAAATGAGAGTGATCAGTGCTCTTGAGATGTGGGGGTCAGAATCAAATCTGATGCCGTGCCTGGGGAGTCTAGGGGTGTTAAGGGTGAAAGCAGTGTTGGAGAATCAGATCAGCCTTCCTGGACCAGTGAACTTCTTCATTGAGACGTGGAGTGGGCGAAGCTTCTGAGGGGGATTGTCATTGCTGTAATTGAAGCACCTGTCATATGAGGGGCTTTGAGATCAGGCACGTTATGGTGCACTTGCTCTGGAAAGACTGGGATAAGTAAATCAGAAGTCTTGGACAGATTAAGTCCACAGAGGCTGATGAGCAGATCTTTGAGCTCCTGTCACTGAGGTGTTGGTCGCAGCGTCCTCTTCAACAACCCTATAGAGCCCCTCACAGTGGGCTTCAGTTGTAAGAAAAATAGGGAGTATGGGGGTGTAGTGTAGGTGGACGAGTTTACTTGTCCCAAGGGGTTCTAGAGAGGATTAGTAGTGAGGATGGGTTAGCTACAACCGACCTCAGTGAGTGAGAGTGAAGTGATGAGAGTCCAGACAATGATCCAGATAAAAAATGAGCAATCTGGTCAAAAATAGGGACCAGAAACTGATGAAGCAAGGAAAATGATGAAGCAACAGCCTAGGACAATGGCCAAAGGGAAACTGACAAAGCAGTGGCCTAGGACAAGGGCTGAAGGGAGACTGACAAAGTGGTGGCCAAGGACGAGGTCAGAGAGAAACTGACAAAGCTGGCCAAGAACAAGGGCCGGATATGAGAGAAAATGATGGCAAGGACAGTGCCAATGACAACAAGCATGATTCAGACGATGATACAGGATGCAGAAAGATGAGATTCAAAGATCTCAATACACAATCTTTATAGTCTGGGCATTCCCTGGACTTGGTAACTATAGTAACATTTGGAGCCCTCTCAAGGGATACTCAAATCTAAGTAATGGAGCATCGAAGAAACAATGTAAAGTGATCAAAAGTATGAAAGAGAACAAGAATATAGAAAAACTGATGAGAAATGAGTAAAAATAAACAATCCAGCAGGCAAACCCAGGCCAGATTGAACAAATACATACGGGTCCAGTACTGGATACTAGAGTCCGGACAGTGGATACAACAAAGGTGAAACAGACTGACCTCGAGATGATATGGACGGACTCGGGACATGACTAGATGACTTGGGGGACACCTGGATGAACAGGAAACAATAGTATGTGACTGTAGAAGGCCGCTGACTCCTACACCAGGTCTGTATCTACCCTGCTGGCCTTGGGCCTGGCAATCACCTTGCTCCACTTGGATATTGGAGGCTGCTCCTCCCTGGCATCATGATCAGGTGGTGTGTGCTTGCACCTATACACAAATGTGCCCACATTCATTAATGAGGCAAGTAGTATGTCCCAGTGCAATGTACTCACCAAGCTGACAGTGTGGCCTGGGCCCCCTGCAGCTCTGCTGCTGTTATAAGCTGCTTGAGCCATGTCTCATGAAAAAGTGACTGCTCTGTTTCACTCAGCACTTTGACTGCTGTTTTTATCATCTTTATCAGCACTCAATACCATTCTCCTCTCTCACAATATACAATTGTCCTGCCAGGACCACATCTCAAGTCATACCTCCAGATTTTGGCTCAATGCAAACCAGACTCCTTCCTCTTTCACATGCTCTGTATCAAGTCCAAAATGGTATGTCAACTCTGCCAGATTCAGGGGTAGCTGACCAGGTAAATTTTCCAGTAGTCACTATAGGTGGTGAATACAAGAAACAAGCTCTGAGGATGGGCCTTGGGCAGAAGGACTCATTGTGCTGGTTGGCAGGGTACCACAGGACAGTGCTAGCTTGACTACTAGTAAATTTTTCATATTCCTTTGACTGTGTTCACACAAATCCCTTGAAGTCATTGAAGTTGCTAGCGTAACACCTTCACCTGGGTTGCTAAAATAATTCACCCATAACCCCCCTCAAGGGTTGCATTGCCAATGTTGGTAACAGTAACACATAACACACGTCCCATTGCCAAACCCAGAACCTGTAATGCTCCCCTGGCTGTTGCCTCCATACAGACAGCTACAGTACATTTGCTTACTCCAAAACTCCAGAGGTTTGCTCCAAGGGATCCTTTAATGTATTCACCTTTTCCTTCTCTCTTTTCCTTCCTCCTTTTCAGAGTTCCTTCACCCATTCTTGATATGCCCAACATTCATCCATGTTGTGTCTGGAGTATTGATGGTGATCATACCACCATTGAGAGTTGTTTGGGTGACTGCCCTTTTTTCTGGAGGCCTTGTGTGCTGCTTTGGAGGTCTCAGGTGGGTTTAGTCAGGCTTCCTCAGCGATGACTCTAGTTTCCACAGTGTTGAAGGTGAGTTTGCTTTCCTCCACTGTGTTGATGACAGAGGAGGTGAAGAAACTCCACTCTGATGATTTTGGGAGGGAGTTCAGAAGGATGAAAGCAAGTACCTTTGAGTCAACTCTGAACTTCATTTCCACAAGTCATGTTTCCAGGGTTCAGATGGAAGCAATGTGATTGGAGATGGAGGAGGTGCCATCCCAGATGGAGTTGAAGAGTTGGCGATAGGAGTAGAAGGCAGAGGTGAGATTTGAGACTTCATGAAGGTTTAGGAGAGCATTGTAAAGGGTTTTGGCATTTGTATGGGCCTGCATTTTGAGCAGGAGTGCATCAAAGATGTAGTCCTGGATTATACTGTGTGCCTTTTCATCTCATTCAATCCATTTCCAAATCTCCTCAGTGGAGAGCAGTGGAGATATTCAGGATGAGGTCAGAGATGTGTCAGTGCCCAGAGCAACACCTAGGACTTTTTCTTGGCACAGTTTTACCATGATTTGGAGTTTCCATATTTGGAAATTCAAGGGTCCTGTAAGGACTGGGTAGCTTATGATATCAGATGTTGTTAATTCGGTCATATTGGTGGCTAAGTAGTTTTAGCAAAGGGTGTGAACTCTGGCAGCAGGGTCCTATAGATGATTCCAAGGGGAAGGTCATGAGAAGAAATTTTGGGAGTCATTTGACAGGTGTCCAGATTGCTAGAGCATGCTAGCGGGGCTCATAATCTATCAGAAACTAAGTAAAAGGGCAGTGATGCCCACTATATTTCTCAGTAAACAATACTAAACAGTTAACTCACCTCAGCTGCTGCCTAAAATGTAGCAGAAATGACTGAGAGGAGTTCCAAGAACAAAGTGAGTATATATAAAGTGAGCAGAGATGCAAGCACTAACTCCGACCAACTCTGAAATGGAAAGTCCAAAATCTATAAGTAGAACAATGAAAGGGAATGCAGTTCCAAGACATTGGAAGTGATTAGCACTGAAGTAAGGTTAGGAAATGGAGGAGCACAATGGTAAGTACCTCAAGTGCCTTTAGATCCGACTCCTAGCACTCCATCCAGAGTTTTCAACTCTGGTGCATGGTGACTGACCACAACTGACCACATCTAGTCAAAGTCCAATAGGAGTGCTTGGAGAACTTCAGAGTTGTAGTCTTTGATACTTGCAAGTTAGGTAGTTGGATTGGTTTACTTACAGTACTTAATATCCTTAATGACATGGCATCCATTGAACTTTAATTATGTCCACTTTACTTGGCCTTTGTAACCTTTGTGTTGTGGATATACTTTTTTTCCTTGCTACAAAAGATCCAAGGCCATGCTTACTTGGCTTAGTCACATTAGCTGTAAGATTAAGTTCAAAAAGTGTAAATAAGTATAGGCAAGTGGCACTCTATTTTACTGATGAAGCTTCATACATACCACTAAATGCTTCCACAGGTCACATGGCAACTTAGACCCCCCACTCAAGCTCACAAGAGAGCCCCCTTTAGTGTTGCTGTGAGGTGGATCAAATTGAACCAAAGTGGAATTTAGGTTTGAATTTGACCACTTCATTCTGTATCAAAGTTAGACAAAGTGGCCTCATTCCACCTCACAAAGTAAGCACAAACTGCCTGGAGACATGGCCTGTGTCTCCAACCAATCAGATATCATTATGACTATAGTAATCTAATCCTTGTTATCATTCTCATTTGTGAATAGTTCTCCAAGTTCAACATATGCTTTTGCCTCCACCAACTCATCCACTGCTCTTGCAGTGACTGGACCTGAAATAGTATAGTCTTTCTCCTCTGCCACTAAGTCTGGTGTGAAATTAAATCACTCCCACTTGAAACTAAACTTAAGGATTTGAAGGGCCTTGAGGAGGTTAGGGGAAAGCTTGTTTTGTCGTTCTGTGCAGGTTAGCTTGCTAGACGAAAAAACATGTTCAGATGGGACTGAAGATGTCTGCACTGGCAGAACATCCATAGTGATATGAAAAAGTAGTAGATAAACATATTCTTTTTGCTATCAAAAACATGTCCATTGTCAGTAAGGTTTATACCTGCTATGACTAGTAATGTACCTCCCAGAAGTGAACCAGATCTGTTGTGCACTCCAAGGCATCAACAGACAGGCTGGCCTGCTCATAAAATTGAAGCTCTTGGTTAGTATCCCTCTGGTCTTCTTCTAGCTCTTGCTCCTTGAGTTGTGCATGCTCTTCAACACTCAGGGTTTCCTCAATACTTGGTAAGTGCACTGGGTGGAGGGTAGGTGTTGGCAGCACAGGCGATGGAGTAGATATGCTGACAGACACAGATCTGGACCTTCATACACTGACATTGAGGTTGCTCATTTGTCCATACCCTTTGGACAGTGCTTCAGAAGCTAAGGTAGTCATGTTTGAGGGCTTAGTGATGGTGTGGTTAGCATAACCTGGTGGCTGGTATTGACACAGCTGAAAATCGCTTATATATGACAACACCTGTCCCTTACAGATTGTGATTTGATAGGATGCCATCTAATTGCAAAAATAGATTAGCTCATATGCTATATGATGGCCTGTGCACATACTGCCTTGACTATCCACTCAAACTTCAAACCCAGGTTAAGAACTACATAATGAAGTCGGATGCACATTAGTGTAATTAGAGGTGATTAGAGGCAATATTAGAATGTACCCATTGCAAAAACATAGACATGTGTTTTCTGACCCTCATTACAATACTTTTCCAGCTTCTCAATCCCAACTCCAATATAATGTGCTAGTTCCCAGATTGTTGACTGTAACTCTTTCCACTTGACAATGAGCTGCTCATAGGCCAGAAGTGCCATTGAGAGTATGGGAATATGCTCAAAGGACAGAAGTTCTTATGTAGTATATGGGATTTCGATCACTTGTTGAATATCTTGTAAAACTGCCATTATTCTTGGATCGAGGTTTAAGTGGGCGATGTCCATATTCTGCTGTTCTTGCAGGAATGACTAAATAGCCTGGAAAATATATTTGGATCAGATCCTTATATATACAACAGAAAAAAATGACATGTCACCCACTGGACTAAGTAGTATCACCCAACTAATTATTTTGAAAGTGAATGACCAGCAGGTAACACAGTCACAGAGTAGCTGTACAACAGATAATGTTACAACCCCTTTCAGCAGCTTACCTCTCCAAAACCCACTCTCATTGCTCTCTTGAATTACAGTCTTTAGTCATTACCAACACTGACCTGATGCACAACACACAGCCATGAGTTCCCAACAATGCCCAATGGGGTCATTTTTCAAAATGGTGGCATAAGCTTCAAGTACAGAGTGTATTGCAGGATCCAAGGATATACTGAGAATAGGGACAGATGGATTTTTTTTCAGCTCATTGAGTATCACAGATATTGCCAAGTTCACGATATGTGGGAAACATCTTCCTAGCTTGTCAATAAACACCGTTTTTCTAGTCACTAATTGTATGGACCTAATATGGTTACCATCAGGGTCAAAAGGAATTCCCCACTTTTTGAGTTTATCGGCCATATGCTTAAGAAGAGTATGATTATTCAATGTATTATCAGTGGTGATTTGACCAAGCTAATCATGGCAAGCACATTATTTTCTTGAAGATCCAAGCCATTAGATTCACTTACTTTGTGAGCGATGCCAAATCTGTCAATAATTTTTAGCAATGCATCAGCGAGGTTAGTGCCAGTGTGTGAGCACTCAACATATCAAAAGGCAATCAATTGTGATCTAAACACAAGGTAACCATGTGCATCTTTGGCCATGTAATGCACAGTAACTGCCATGTAACTATCACAGTTTGGATCACTTCACAAGTCTGTTATATACAATATGCATCCAAGTGACTTCTGGATAAATGTTAAATGCTGAGTTAATTGGTTAAAGCATAGAAAAGGAGGTACTTTACCTTGAGATCACTTTCAATTGCCTTATATCTCTGTTGGGACTTGTTCAAAATCATGTGTGTGACTTTTGTTTGATGAGGAATGTTTGCATCTGTCAACTTCCCATCTCCTAGATATAAGAGGAGCTCTCAAAACTCAGGACACTCAATGACATTAAAGGACTGTCAGGGTGTAAGTGAAGTAAATTCAAGTGTGAATATCTAGTCTAACCTGATCATCCACAGCAATCCACTTTACAAGGAAGTGGTAGAACATCTCCAACATGAACAGTGGCCACTTAAAATCTTGCCACCCTTCAGCTCCTTCAGCTATTTTCAAATGCATGGCTCAACAGGTATCTCACCACTCTGCTCCATGCTTATCAGCCAAATATGTACAATAACATGATGTCATCCCATCACCAAGCTTCCAGACCTTCCAGTATGAATTTTCCACATCATCCCTGAGAGAAACCTGTGAGTACTTGCACAATCATGCTGTTTTAATTAATTGATCACTTATCCACATAGTCTACATGTGACGTATTTTGTGTCTGGTTTGTGCATCAACTGTGGCTGATTCTCAGGTATTTTTTCAGATCACTTATTGGAATTTATAGCCCAAAGAAAGTACCATACATCAGTCACAGTAGACTTCAACTCAGGCTTTGAGTCATGGGACATAGAGCCAGAGGTTGGCAGCAAGGTTGTTATCACCTCATTTGGTACTGACGATGGGCCAACACCACAGACAGCAAAAGTGGTCACTTGCAATAGCTTACTAGTAAATCTCCCTGTTTCAATACTCTGTGTTTGTGGCTATGTGCTGGTAGATGGTAGGATATGTGTATTGTTACTGGCATTCTTCTGTTGTTTACCTCTCACTGCCACTGACTCTTTTGCAGGTACTGCTTTCTTTCATTTCTGAGTTTGCCCTTCTGCTATTTCAGTACTCTCTACACAAGACTCAACTAGCATGGTTGCAGCTTGTGCAAATTGCTGCATCAACAACCCAATAAAGCCTGAAACAGGAACTGGCGCATATAGGACATGCACAGCCACCCCAGCTGATAGGTTCCAAGCAGGTAGACCAGTGCTTGGGCAATAGAGCACCTGTTCTGTGACTTGGTGGCCTGATTGTGCATAATTAGGCACAAGCTAAGTAGCTAGTGATCTGTAGCCATATTAGTGTTGCCTCAGCTTCAAGCTGGCACTTTTTTATCTTGCTATCTGCTTGATTAAAATATATGTATATGGTCTCACAATGCAGTTTTTAGGTCTGGCTATCAGTAAAAAAAAGAATTATGACAATTGATCTAACCATTCCTGAGATATTTTATTTAAGCTAATCTATACTCAAGCTGAGCTGAAAATAAAGCTGGGCTGATATCTCAGAAGTGGTCAGGTAAACCT
>JBBPMH010001105.1:0-11743 GCA_038090235.1 Pulveroboletus ravenelii
ACATGTATAGTAGTATTTAACCAGTATTCATAGGATGTACCTACTCATACTTGGAATTCTCATCCTTCTGCTCTTGTCTTCACCGACATTAGTAGCCGCAGGCTTTCTTTGGTTGTTCACTTTGAGCTGCCTGAGATTGATCCCTGATAATGGTGCCCTCACTCATATTGTTGTCATTGTGATGGTGGGCATGCTGTTGCATACCCTCACCCAGTGCCCTGCTCCCACTGTGCTCTCACCCTCATCATCATCACCAGTGCAGTGGAGTCATGGTGCCCTCACTCATGTCATTGTTGTTGTGGTGGTAGGCATGCCATTGCATACCCTCACCCACATTATCATCACTAGTGTGGTGGACATACCATCATGATGCCCTGCTCCTGCTGTGCTCTTGCCCTCATTATCATCACTGGTGCAGTGAAGTCATGGTGCCCTCACTTATGTCATCATCATTGTGGTGGTGCACATGCTGTTGCATACCCTCGCCCACATTGTCATCACCAGTGTAGTGGACATACCATTGTGGTGCCCTGCTCCCGCTGTGCTCTTACCCATGTTGTTGTCACCAGCATGGTGGACACACTGTCACAGTGCCCTCACCCACATCATCATCATTGTGGTGATGGTGGGTGCACCATTGTGTGTCTTCACCCTCATCATTGTTGCTGCTGTGGTGGATGCACTGTGACTTGTGATGCTGTTACCATATATGTGGTAAGTCATAGCTTGGGGGTGTCCACTCCAGCTCACCACATTATGTCATTCAGGCCCAGGCCTGACCGAGCCCTACTCAGGGCCAGGCTTGGGCTGGGCCTAAGTAGGGTCTGAGGCCCAGGCCTATTGGGCCTAGGCCCGAGCCCTAATATCACTACCTACAAGGGGATCCTGATGCATTTGGGTTCATTAACCCAGACAATGTCATTCATGCAGCTCACTTGATTCCAGGGTTCCGTTATGGCTGTATCAGTGACTTACTACCACCATTAATTGCACACCACCAGTCTGAGGAGAATAAAGACTGGGATTGGTATTTTATTAACATGTGAGTAATTCATATACTTCTACAGTTACGTCTTACATGAGCCCTCTCAGTTTCATCAATCAGGATATGTTCATGTGCTATCAGGGTGCTGGAGTAGGATACAAGTCAACACATGAAGCTACCTGGTGTTTACTTGATGACCATGACAAGCTGGATCGGCAACCTTTTACTCTGGAACATGACCATGAATCAGACAGCAACTCATCCATGGAGGATGCTGAGAGGAGTGACAAAACCACTCCATCCATGGACAACTCATGTGATACTGAAGAAAAAGATAGCAATAATGACAGTATGGAAATGGATGGCATCGAGGCTAAAGGCAATCCACAGCTCACAGATGATGAATTCAGCAATGAGATGGATGAGTATGGGTATGGTGGATTAGACCAAGTCCTAGATGAAGTAGAGGAGGATGCCAAGGTTCCTGAGGATAAAGATGGAGATGGGCTGACTCCCAATGATGGACCCAATTATGCAGAATTGTAGTATTCTGTCTAGTTCTTGAACTATGCTACTTTGACATGACTTAGGAGATCTCTCACAAGGACAATACAAGATTGGGAAAGGGAAGAGGTAACCTAGCTAGAGCTGGTGAGACCCTGAATTGGGTTGCATGAGGTTCCAACTGGGTTTTGCACAGTCTGACAAGATCTGGCAGGGTCTTGCTAGGCCTGGCTAGGTCTTCAGACTACTCTGGTACTCACTAGGTATTACTAGATTTGGAATGTTTTGCTGATGGTGGTGGGCACACCATTGCATATCCTCACCCTCATCGTCATTGCTCACCAGTGTGGTGGACGCACTATCATGGCGCCCTTGCCCATGTTATTGTCATCATCATCATCATCATCATGGTGGTGGTGGGCATGTCATTGTGTATCCTTGCCCTCATTGTCATCGCTGGCATGGTGGATGCACCATCATGATGTCCTTGCCCATTTTGTTGTTGTTGTTGTTGTTGTTGTTGTTGTGATGGGCACACCATTGCATACCCTTGCCCTTATCATCGTTGCCAGCATGGTGGTGGTGGTGGGCATGCCATTGCATATTCTCACCCTCATTGTTGTCACCAGTGTGATGGATGCACCATCATGGTGTTCTCACCCATTTCATTGTCATTGTTGTGGTAGTGGTGGTGGGTGTGCCATTGCATACCCTTGCCCATGTCATTGTAGCCAATGTGGTGGACTGTCATATCCCATGCAACCCCTAACTCCGGATCCAACTCCAGCCCCATTTCCTCGAAACTCTGGTGCATTCTCAATGAGTGTGCATTCTAGACTCTCCAGACCCTGTACTTAGTAATTCTGCTTTACTATACTTATGTTCCATTCTTCACTTACCTTGTACACCGCCCGTCTCTCTTCATAGCCCCTCTGACCCTGGAGCACAGCTCTGTTGTTCTTTCTACTCTGCCTCCGGCTCTGAGCTATCAGTTCCTATATCAGTGCTCCTTCTCCATATATAAGACTCCATACTATGTTGTACATACCTCAGTTTGAATATTGACTAAGACATCCCCAGTCTTCTCTGCCCCTCCACTTGAGCCTTGACAGCTCTCCTCTGATCCTCCCTCAACCTTCATTGCTTGCAACAAGGTCACTCTGACCCTTGCCTAACCCTTAGTAAATTCAGGACACCTGGATTTGTGACAGGGTGCACCACATACGATGAAGCCAAAGTCCTGTCTGAACTTCAGAGTTCTGGAGTTACCCCTTGGAGTTCTGTTCTTAACATGGACACACCATTGCAGTGCCCTGCCCCTGCTGTGCTCTCATCCACATTGCCATTGTTGTGGTGGTGGGTGTGCCATTGCATACCCTCACCCATGTCATCATCACTGGTGTGGTGGACGCACTATCATGGTGCCCTTGTGGCCTTGCCTATGTTGTCATTGTGGTGGTGAGCACACTGCTGTGCTCTCACCCATATTGTTGTCACTGGTGTGGCAGACACACTGTTGCAGTGCCCTTGCCCACATTTTTGTCATTGTGGTGGTAGGTATGCTGTTACATGCTCCTGCCCACATTATCATCGCTGCCTTGGTCGGTGCACTGCCACAGTGCCTTCATCATCATTGTGATGGTGGTGGGTGTGCTGTTGTGTGTCTTCGCCCTCATTGTTATTGCCACTGTGGTGGATGCACCGTAACTCATAGTGCTGTTACCTAGTGATGTTAGGGCTTGGGCTTGGACCTGACAAAACCCAGGCCTGGGCCTGGGCTTCACCAGTGTGGTGGACATACTATTGCAGTGCCCTGCTCCTGCTGTGCTCTTGCCCATGTTGTCATCACCGGTGTGGCTGACACACTGTCACAGTGCCCTTGCCATGTCATCATTGTCATTGTCATTGTGGTGGTGGGTGTGCCATTGCATGCCCTTGCCCTTGTCGTCATGGTGGTGGTGGTGGTGGGCATGCCATTGTGTATCCTCACCCTCATCATCATTACTGGCATGGTGGATGCACCATCATGGTGTCCTCGCCCACATCATCATTATTGTAATGGTAGGTACACTGTTATGTGCCCCTGCCCATGTTGTTGTTGCTGCCTTGGTGGGCACACTGCCATAGTGCCTTTGTCATCATTGTGATGGTGGTGGATGTGCCATTGTGTGTCTTTGCCCTTATCATCATCACTGCTGGTAAGTCACGGCTCAGGGGTGTCCACTCCAGCTCACCACATTACATAATTTAGGCCTGGGTCTGAGCCCTGGGCTTGGGCCTGACCAATCCCAGGCCTAAGCCCTACTCAGGGCTGGGCTTAGGCCAGGCCTAAGTAGAGCCTGAGGCCCAAGCCCTAACATCACTACTGTTACCATATATGTGGTAAGTTGTGGCTCAGGGATGTCCACTCCAGTTCACCACATTATGTAATTTAGGCCTGGGCCTGACCAATTCCAGGCCCAAGCCCTAACATCACTAGATGTTAGTGTAGTTGGGCCCATGAAGTCTTCTACTTCAAACCTGACTATTCATCTGCCTGCCCAGTCCCAGGTTCCTGGCTGGGAGCAGCATGGGGTTCTGCCTGCTGAGACTGGTTGGCCTGAGACTGCAGCTGAGTTTGCACAGCATGTTCATCCTCAGTTTGTCCTTTGCAGCCCACGAGTTCAATCTGAAAGGGAGGGCAGTAACATGAATACACTTGCTACTTCCTAGGAGCAACTAGGCATCTGCATGGGTATACCCTGGGGTATCCATGGTCAGACCCACACCCACACCTACTGATATACCCATACCCACAACATGGGTATGGGTTAAGTCATGGGTCAGCAAAATCAGACCCTGGACATAACCCACAGTGGGTCATACCCATGGGTATTTATATTGAAGTGTGATCAAAACAGATCAATTAACTAAAGTACAATACTATCCCAGCTGTCCTTCAAAACCTCTTCATCACCCTCAACATTCTGAGGAGCAGTCATTGCTGATACATCCTCTGTTTTGATGAGGTTGAGTGAGCTCCAAGCTCCCAAGCATAGGAGTGCACAAGTAGTCTAGACTGAAAGGTGAGAATGTGTGTGTGAGATAATAAGACAGCCACAACTGAACAAGTGTTCCACATCTATAGACATAGCTGAAATAGCCACAAATGAGACTGTACAATATTAAAATAGCATAGCACTTACCAGGGATGGTTAGATAGTCCATCACCATGCATGACAGGTTTGGATTAGTGATGTTAGGGCTCAGGCCTGAGCCCTAAAGCCCAGGCCTACAGGCCCTCTCAGGCCAAAATATGAAATGACACATACTATACCCATGTCATATACCCACCTTGTGGGTGTGGGTATGGGTGTGGATATCAGATAGTCAGACCCCTATCCATACCCACAGATACCCATACCCATGCAGTTGCCTAGGAGCAACTGGACAGTTCACCAGACAGTCCAAATATCAGCCCAACAATTCCAATAGTGTTATGCTTGATCCCGAAGGGTCAAAGCACGAACTCAGCTAAAAGGTCGAGAACAAGGATTGTTGCCAGCAAATGGCTGCAACAGTACAAGGGTGAAGAGCATAGCCTGCAGATGGCAGGATCAAGGGTCTTGACTTGACGACTTGTCGTTAGGCATCGAGGATCGAGGGATCTTGCCTAGCAACTAGCTAGCAAGGGGACGATGGTAAGAGCGGAGTGCTCAGTCAAGTGCAGAGCAAAGGCACACTTAGGGAAAACAAGTAGACCTATGATCAAGGTTTATGTAGTACATTAGAAGGTAACAAGGTAAAACAGGAAAAATGAAAGAGAAACATAGATCAGTAATTGCAAGCATAAGACGATGAATAGCAGTTAGGACTCGGTGACTAAGTGTGAAGCTATGAGCCTAATATGAGAGAATTGGACGAGGAGAGTAAAGTTCAATGACAAATGATAGAAACGAGTACAGATAACAGTGAAACGTAACAGCCACCATGCCACCACATCACCACACCACCATGCCACCATGCCACCACGTCACCACACCACCACACCACCACACCACCATGCCACCACGCCACCACACCACCACACCACCATGCCACCATGCCACCACATCACCACACCACCATGCCACCACACTGTTAGATTTCCTTATTTGGTATTTAGCTTATATAAGCATACCTTACATTGCACCAGTAGTTACCTTAGACTACTTAGTGACTTACTGAGTATTCTACAGGTTATGAGCCCCGCCTGTGCTCAGTAGCTGATCCAGGTCACTCATTGGACTTGCAAGAGAAAGAGAAAACTCTCTGTGAAGAACTCTTACAACTCGAGAAAAATGTCTTACTCAATGCGATCCAAGAACAGCAAGAAAATTGTCCTACTGGACCTATCAGTAGATGGATGAAATTGGAAGGACTACCATGAGAAGCTTGTGCAGGCAACAACCACACAAAACTTACTCAGCATACTCGATGGGATGGATGTGAAGCCTACTGGCTGGAATCCATACAGGATAGTGGAGTGGCTGTGTAATGACACAGAGGCCCAATGTCTCATTGTACAGACGACTCTATTATTCCTACACCGTCATTTCGGAGTCCCACTGTCCGCCCATGAGATGTACAAAGTCCCACAAGGTCTATTCAACAAGTCTACAACTACAGTACATGACGAGTCAGCATGCATGGCTGTGCAATCACTAAAGGCCCATACCAACAACTGTCAGAGGTGCAGCGAGCCAGATCACATGACACGTGACTGCAACAAGTTGAAAAATGTCAGTAACAAGTTGAGGAAGTCAGAGAAAGAGTCAAGAAGGAGCTGGAGAGGTAGAACCAACGGAAGCTCAAGAAGCTGGAGGACTGACGAGAGCGAAAGCCTCGTAGCCCCAGCAAGCAGTCTGGACAAGCCCCAGCACTCTTAGGCAAGTCAGTTGGCACATAGCGCTGCCACTGACATTGCAAACCCTAAAGTGACATGTGCTGGGCCAATGAGGTCAGCTGGCGCATTGGATGACTCACAAAACCTGCCACTCGAAAAGAGGTCAGGCGAGGTAGTTGAGGTTGGAGTTGAGGGTACGGAAGCCAAAGAGGATGAATGGTGTCAACCAGCAAGTCAGTGATCTCGCAAAATGAGTAAAGCAGGTCAGCACGCTCACAATATAAACAAAGATGCAACATACAACCCACAGGACCCACCACTCGAGAAGAGAGTTGGTGGAGAGATTGTTGAATGGTGTTGACCAGCAGACAAAATGTCCAGCAAAACAAGTGAAGTGGCAAGCGTAGCTCAACCACTATCCCCACAGGCTGCAGTTGACCTAGTGTTACATTTCACTCTTGTTTCTACTTATTTCCATTTCGCTTCCACCGTTAGTCATTGAACATTAGCCTCCTCGTCCGATTCTCTCGTATCGGACTCATAGTTCCATAATTAGTCACTGAGTTCCTTTTGCTATTCGTTGGTTTACTCATATGTTTACCAAATCCTTGTTGTTTCCTTGTTGTTCTCGTTTTACCTTGTTGTTTCCCTAAGTACTATAAAAACCCTTGTAGGTCTACTTGTCAACTTAACTTAGACCTACTTGGCAATCTACCTGCTTCCTCTGTGTGTCTTCACTCTACACTCGACTGAGCGCTCCGCTCTTACCCTCGCCCCCTTGCTAGCTAGTTGCTAGGCAAGACCTCTCGACCTAAGAAAGACATCAACTGTTCGTTGATAAGAACCCTTGACCCTGCCGACTGCAGGCTACGCTCTTTGTCCTCAACCCGTTAATAGCTGTTCGCTAAATAACAACCCTCGTCCTTGACCATTAGCCGAGTCCACACTTTGACCCTTCGGGATCAAGCATAACAAAAGGTCTAAGTTCTATAGTCGCGGCTAGCACTGCCTAAGCCACCAACATTTCCTCCAACCGTCCATCCCAATGCCCCTTGTCGTCGCGACAACCCCAGTTGCCACGAGCACCCCAACCTCGTCAAACCTCGTTCTTTGATAACCTTCTCGGACCAGCCCGAGAAACCACCAGAGACACCGACAAGTCCGACCCTGATCCACAGCCAAGTGAGGAACGATGTTCACCGTCCCCTGACGTACCCATCTCCTCTGTTGCCGAACAGCAGGAGGACACTGAGCTTGCCCAACGCCTTTCAGCTGGACTTTCCCTTCTCTGAGAACCAACTCCCCCATCTCTAACCCCAACCACCCGACGACCAGTCTACCCTCATCCGGAAACCGAGGAATTATGTCGACAGAGAGACGAGTGGCGTGCCAGACGAAACCAACCACCTCGCAGACCACCAACCCCACCCCCGTTTTCTCGTCCCCCATCCCCCATGTTGAACAAACCTACCGAACTACATCTCTCTAAACCTGACAACTTCGATGGAACCTACGCCAAAGCAATCCCATGGCTCAATTCCATCAATATCTATCTTATGATCAACAAGGAGATCTATAACAACGATGATAAGTGAATCGCCTTCGCTCTCTCCTTCATGACCAAGGGATCCGCCTCAACCTGGGCAAACATATTCCAAACCAAAGTCCTAGCTAATGGGAAGTTCGGAGCCTGGATTGAATTTGTAATTGAATTTAAAGCTACATTTGAACATGAAGACACCAAAGCCCAAGCCATCCACTGGCTGGCACGTACCAGGGTTCGAAAAATCGAAGATCTCAACGCCTACATCGCTGAGTTCAAAAACCAAGTAGCTGTCAGCGGAGTAACTGAAGAAGACGTCCTTATTGCCTTCTTCACAGAAGGACTCCCAGAAACTGTCTGACAACGGATTTTCGCCATGGACTTTGTTCCAGAGAAAATAGAATCCTAGTATACCAAAGCAGTGCACTTTGTCACCCACTGGGAGCGAGCTGAAGCGTTCAACCACGGAAGCCAGACCAAGGTCACCTACTTCTCCCAGGCTCAGGGAAAAACAACCGCCACCACCACCCGAGACCCAGACACCATGGACGTAGACATTATCTGAGTAGGCAAGTTAACCCCTGCCAAAAGGAAACGATGCTTTGAAAAGAAGCTCTGCTTCTGCTGCTGCCAACTGGGACATATGTCCAACAAATGTCCTATGTTTTCTAACAACAAGAACCCCTCCCAAACTCGACAGGTGAAAAGAGTAAAAACCAATGACCTCCCCAGACTTCAAGAGATTGAAGACGAAGAAGAGGAGAAAAGGGAGAATGTAAAAAGAGTAACATTTGGAAAATGGGATTCGTCTTTTTAAAAGGAGAAGTTCCCCTAACACAGACTTCTCCTAACTCTCATATATTGGTAGCAAGGAAATCAAAAGCCATCGTTCTCCCTCTCACCCTTGCACCCAAAACAAAAGACGTTAGAATCCGTGCCGTCCTTGACTCTGGAGCAAGCTGCTCCTGCATAGACTGGGAGTTTGCAAAGAAACACCGACTCCCGATGACTTGACTTCCTCAACCCATTCCAGTATGAAATGCTGATTCAACCCCCAATTGATGCGGTGAAATAAAGTTCACCATCACCTTAGACTTCCATCTAGCCGACCTCCACTACTCTGAAGAATTCAGCATAATGCACCTTGGAGACACCCTGGTCATACTGGGAATGACCTGGCTTAAGAAAGCCAATCCCACCATCGACTGGCCTACGTACACACTTTCCCTTCCCATCTCCGAATCTCTACCAGAAACCGGACTGAGAGGATCCCCCCAAGGAATGCCCAACCCAACGCTGGACAAGTGGCTTATGGAACATGCCGCTCGAAAAACACCTCGACCGAACTCCCATCATATCTGACATATCAATACTGATGAAGAGTGGGATGAGGACCTCTATGTTTACCTTAACTATGATAAAGGGGGAAGATTTCCTACTCACTCCGAATGGAAGACCTGGGAGGAGGCAGAAATGGTCCGAAAACTGACCATGGCCACCGATTTAGCCATCCACGCCCTCCCAGAAAAGAAGACTACCGTACTTCCCCCAGAATTTGCTGACTTCACGTCAGTATTCGCCAAGGAATTGGCTGACCATGTCCCTCCGACATGACCCTGTGACCACTCCATTGAGTTGGACGAAACTTTCAAACCAAAGTCCGCCAAGCTTTACTCCCTTACCGAGGAGGAAAAGAAAGCTATGGAAGAATTCCTGGAGGAAAACCTCCATTCAGGGAAAATCTGCCCATCAAAGTCACCCCAATCATCCCCTTTCTTCTTTGTCAAAAAGAAAGACGGGAAACTTCGTCCTTGCCAGGACTACCGATACCTAAACCAACATACAGTTCGCGATACCTACCCCCTACCACTCATCTCGGATCTTATGGACCACCTGCAAGGCGCAAAAGTCTTCACCAAATTCGATGTCCGCTGGGGATATAACAATGTCCGAATTAAGGAGGCTGACTGTTGGAAAGCGGCCTTCGTCACACATAAAGGACTTTTCGAACCAACCGTAATGTTTTTCGGGCTCACCAACTCGCCAGCCACCTTCCAATGTTTCATGAATGATTCCTTCCACAACCTCATTGCTGAAGGGTGGTTAGTCATTTATATGGACAACCTTCTCATCTTCTCCCCAGATGAACGAACTCACACCGAACGAACCCGTCGTGTCCTGAAACGAATGGAAGAACTTGACCTCCATCTCAAGCTCGAGAAATGCGAGTTTGCTGCAGCTCAGGTGGAATACCTCGGCATGGTAGTTAAACCCAGTGAACTCGCCATGGACCCCGTCAAACTGGCCAGAATTGCAGATTGGCCTACTCCCACCAAAGTCAAAGATGTCCAATCTTTCCTTGGCTTTGCCAACTTCTACTGACGATTCATTCCGGACTACTCCACTGTCGCCCGACCTCTCCTTGACCTCACCAAAAAGGACCACCCTTGGAACTGGTCAACGTCCTGCGAGACCGCCTTCCAAGTGCTAAAGAATGCCTTCCTCACTGAACCCATTCTCCAGTTGCCTGATCCCACTTGACCCTTTGCTATCTCCACCGACGCTTCCAAGTGGGCAACTGGAGGAATTCTCCTTCAACCGGACGGCAACGGTGATCTCAAACCCTGTGCCTACCTCTCCCAGTCCCTATCCTCCACTGAAAGAAACTACGACATATATGATCAGGAACTCCTCGCCGTTATTCGCACACTCAAAATCTGGCGTCACCATCTACACAGCTCAGCATTCCTGGTGGAAGTCCTAACTGACCACAAAAACCTCACCTACTTTCGAGAACCACACAAGCTCAACCGACAACAAGCCTGCTGGCTCCTCGACCTTGCCGACTTTGACCTCTATTTCACCCATGTCCCTGGATCCTCCCTAGCCGCTCCTGATGCTCTCTCCCACTGACCAGATCACGCCACAAGTGATGACGACGATAATATGGATGTCACTCTCCTTCCAGCCGACCTCTTTATAAACCTCATTGACGCGGACCTCTCTGCAAAGGTGGCCACATCTTCCGCTGCCAACCCCCTGGTTCTTTCTGCCCTTCACGCTCTTGAGGGAACTGTCCCCTCACAATTTCACTCCTGCCTTTCCGACTGGAAGTTTGATGCCGGCCTCCTGACCTACCAGGGTTGCGTCTGACTGGGGACAGTCAGTAGCTAAGTCCCCCGCAGATGTAGAGCGCAGCGCGTCTCTACGTTTATATCTCGTATATTCAGACCAGTATAGTGCCTCTACCCGTTCACCATTCTATTCCGTTTGATTCCCGTTTACCTTTACTTAACCTTCCCTTACATACGACCGACCGGACTACCGGACTACTACCGGACTACCACCGGACTACCACCGGACCCCGGGCAGTACCTTGTGCTGTGTCGGTGGCTTCACTTCATTACTTTCAGGTACCGTTTACGCTTCCATTGTGACTTGTATCCTTTATTTCCACCGTTTCCTTCGTTCCTTGATGACACGGACTATACTTCCATTACTACCACCGACGTCTCGGACTATTTAGTCATTCTACCGTACCTTACAGAGTCCCGGGAATGCCCAGACTATAAGGAATGTACCTAGTCCTGAATAGGGGAGCTCCCTTTTGGCTCACAACTACCGTCTACCGTTTGACCGACCGCTCAATGCTCACTGTTCACCGTCACTGTCACCGTCTTCCACCGTTCACCGCACCGTTTTCCATTGCTCATCACTCTGCTAGTCCGCCCGGACTACCGGAATACAGGTATCATCAGTCCAGAGTCCTCGTCTACTCACCTCCCCTTCTCTGAGTCCCTTTAGGGTCGAGCACACCGTGCCCCTAGACCCACTCACCACTCGTCCT
>JBBPMH010001106.1:0-11729 GCA_038090235.1 Pulveroboletus ravenelii
AAAGGGTTATCTTGTCAGATGAAACCAAGATCAATAGGATTGGGTCAGATGAACAGGAGTATGTGTGGAAAAAGAAGGGTGAGAGCCTGATTTCCAGAGAAGTCAAAGGTATAGTGAAGTTTGGAGGGGGTTCTCTAATGGTATAGGGCTGCATTGGATGGAATGGAGTGAGGGTTCTGAGTGAGGTTGAGGGGAGAATGGATGCTGAACAGTATGTGGCAATTTTGGAGGCAGAATTGCTGCAAAGCATGGAAGAATCTGGTATTCCTGAAGATAATATTATCTTTTAACAAGATAATGATCCCAAGCATACCTCAAAAAGGGCTTAGACATGGTTCTAGGAGCAAGATATCAAGCTTCTAGACTGGCCTGCACAATCTCCAGACCTTAATCCTATTGAACATACCTGAGGTCATCTCAAAAGATGCCTTTCAAGTTATCCAACTGCATCTACTGGGATTCATCAGTTATGGGAGAGAATAGCAGAGGAGTGGAACAAGATATCTGTGAAAGAGTGTCAGAAGTGGATAGAAAGTATGCCTAGAAGGATTCAAGCAGTTATCAAGGCAAAAGGAGATTATACCAAGTACTAAATCATAAAGTCAAACAATTGTCCCAATAAGTGACTGTTTTGAAATAGCTGTCATTCAATCAGATCCCATCCAAATCTTTTGCACTATAGACAAATCCTGTAGCCCAGAATGAGATCTTCATTTCAAACACCAACATGTTAGGGTTAGGGTTAGTTGTTGTTGGGGAATATCACCATTAGTACAAAACATACAAACATTGGGACAATTGTTTGAGCCACTGTAGTATTCAGGTATGTATTTTCTTTTTCACTTACATAACAGTAACTTACATTACCCAGGTATGTCAACCTTACACAAGTACTCTGAATACTTGTGCAGTATCTTATTCTCACTTCATATTCTATTAGGAAATTCAAAAAGTATATCATATATATTTGCATAAGTATTCAGAATACTTATGCACATATTTTCAGGACACCCAGACCCAAGAGATGGAGGTACATAATATTCACTCATTCACTTACTCTTATTTATTCATTTTTATTGAACAGATTCAAGATACCCAGGTGTGTACACAAGTATTCCAGATACTTATGCACACTGACATTATCTAGGAAACTTCTCAAAAGCCAGGTAACACAACATAAGGAATATCTGCCTAAGTATTTAGAATACTTATGCACATACAGGACATTCACAACAAGGCAGACAAGGATATCAGTATAGATGTGAGTCAGATCGATATATATTTTTCATTTGAAATATAGCCAAGTCATTTCAAGCAGGTAGATGAAGCAGTGGAGGATGATGAGACTATGGCTATCAATGACAACAAGGAGCAGGAACCAGAGGTCAGAAACAAATAAAAACAAGTTTTTTTTAAAATATTGCATAATGATATCAGATGAAAGACATTATTGTCAAGAAAACAGACAAAGGAAAATTGAGAGCAGACCCCATTCCCATCAACATCCTTTCTAGTGACAAGGATATGAGTAGTGATGATGAGAACAGCAAGATCAGTTTAATGGTATAATCTTTTAATTCATAACATGATTTAATATCTCTTTCAGGAAGAAGAAGAAGAGGAAGAAAGAATCCAATTCAAGAGGGAAAAGGGAAAGGGAATCAGTTCAGTGCATAAGTATTTCAAGTACTTACACACCAGTCAACAGGGAAAAGAAACAAGCAGAGCTAAGAAATCCAAGGCTGCCAAGTCATTTACAGTGAGCATCTGACAATCTACTTATATTCACACATCCATATTAACTCATATCCTAGGGGACAAAACACAAGGACCTGCAGCACATTCTAGAACAAATCCACTAGGAGCTCAAAAAGGCCACTCTAGGCTATGTTCTCATAATATTGCTCAATGAGAACAATATGGGGTGTGGACTTCATATGGCAATTCAAACTATCAATCCTCACCCTATCAACATAAAATATGTGAAAAACTTTAAGCAATCTGTGATGCAGAAAGGACTCCAAAATAGAAAGGTGGAGAATATGATTGTACTGGGAGTCAAACAAGACTGGATCATCAAGGCTTCTCTGGAACCCATGCAAGAAGGTGTCTATATAAACCAGGTCATATGGGCCAGATCACATTTTCAAAAGGAGAAAGCAGTTCTCTACAATGGGAATCATCATCTCAATTATATGAAAACAGAGGATCCTTCTTGTCTCATGTATCACAAGTACATCGCTGCCAAGAAAAACCTCACTAAAGCATCAAGTCCTGAGGAAATACTTCAGCATAAGGTAGTAATGGCTGCTATGTAAACTATATTAGACAAGAAGGGCATATAGTTGATATGATTTATGGACCTGGGTGAGTCCTTTGTGTAAGTATTCATATACTTACACAAGCTCAACATCCATCTCATTTCAGATGTTATTGAAAACAGCAATGATCCTGCTTTGCTTCAGCATCACCTTGCAACCAACTCCTTGCTCACAAATCTAGAGAATATGGATGATATCAGAGTATCACAAGTTTTGCTAATGATCAGCACAATGTCTCTGGCTGAACATCAAGCACATGCGGACTCACTTTTTGCTCAATTAGCACCATCCTCTCACTTGTATAAGATCCTCAAAGACAAGGATCTTTGTAATGCTGCATTAGAACTTTTATACTGGAAACATTTCCAAGGTACCACATCAGGAGCTGGTCTCACAGCATAGCATCTAATGAGCTGGATACCAGTCTATGGTGGAGTGAGTCATCTGTTTTCATATCATATCATACTCACTCATAAATTTATACTTTAGCTCATAGAGAAATTCACTGCATACATGACCAGCATGCTTTTCTTTTTATCAGTCCTAGTGAAATTGCCTAGTGTTGCTGAAGTGAATGAGAAAGCAGCAAGCAAAGGGGTTGATCCTAAGGATGCTTGGAGGAATGCTGCAAAAACTATCATGGCAGACTGTTTGCTGAGTGAAGACTGTGAAACAGAGTGTCTCAACATATATTACTTGGACAAGTGGATGATGGACTTTGTTGATGTTCTTTCATCAACCAACTAGTTTGAGAAATTTGATTCCAAACAAATAAGAGAAAAGGAGGAATATACAAAGGTGATGCAGAAATACTGGAAGCATGTCAAAGCTCACTGCATTATGATGGCTCAGACCCCACCTGACAACCTCAGTCAGGAGTCTCTTTTGACTATCAAACATATGGAGAAAAAGATTGACTGGATATGCACAAGCTTGCTATTTGATATACCCCAAATCCTCTCTTCTCTTCCCCTTCTAAATAAATTCCTCTTGTCTGGTATTCTGAAAGTCTATGCAAATGATAAGATATCTCTTGACAAGGTTATATCAATGTGAGTATTCAAGATATATTTTTATTTCAGTTACAAATTCTAAATAAATTTGCTATACAGATAACAGTGTCAGTAGAACCTCTGGCAAGATTGATCATTGAACAATGTGACAAGCCTGTCAAGGGTGAAAAGTAGATTGCTCATTCTTGGATAACTTATACAGCAGCTTTATTTACTGCTGTAAAAGATACTCAAAATGGTGATGATCAGGTGAGCATAAGTATTCCATATACTTATGCATTCACTCAATGGACATTCAGTTATTCTCTCTCTTGGTTGAGTATCCCAGGAGTTACTTGCTTCCCCTTGCTTACTGGTCCAAGGACTTGTCCTTAGGACAAGGAAAAATGGACATTGCAGAGCACATATAGGACAAGGCCTTTATAGCTGAAGCAGGGAAAATCATCAAATCCTATGGTCAGACAGTAAAAAACCATCAGAAAATCACCAAGGACATCACACACCCATTCCCAGATTTCCCTAGGGGCTCCCACATATTCAAGAGTGCCATTCAAACTGAGTATATTGATGATCTCCATCACATGCTTTATGTGACCTCTCTTGAGTGGCTTGAACAAGGTGCTATTGAAAAAGTGCAAACATTTGTCAAGCACACTATCTCTTTTAGCATGGATAAGCCAGATTGTCAACTGGTGCTTGCTACAAAGGAAGGATGGGCAATGTGAAACAAGCTGGGCTCTATTATTGTCAACAGCCCTGCTGATTCTGCAGTATGGTGGGACAATCTCACCACCCAGCCTACCAATGATGTATTGACAAACAAGAGATTCCAGAGATCATTACTGGGGAGAGCAGAGCCAATCAAATCATTCATGTCAGCTGCATAGCTGATATTCATGAAAAGAACATCACCACAATCAAAAAGGTGATAGACATGATCATAGTCTCTGATCTCAATCTCTTGGAACCTGGATTGACATCACCTAGCATCACAGGATCTTTATGTAGTCTCTGTGAGGTAAGATCATTATCATGTGCACAAGTATTCCATATACTTACACAAGGAATCACTAGACTATGATGATCTAGAGTGAGAAACATCTCCTTCATCTCAATAATTCTATGAAGGATGTCAATGAGATCACTTCTCAGTCAAGTCATGCAGCAGAAATGAGGCTTAACTACATGCCTCAATTTCCTGCTATCACAACAGAGGATAAGGAGACTGACTTCTGGAGATCTATCAAGGATGAATCCACCCTTGAGGAGATTACTCACTTGAATCTCATACCCTCCACTGATCAGAGAATTCTTTTGCAAGAGGAAAAAGAAGCAGAGGAAAAAATGAAAAAGGAAAAGAAACAATCAGAGATGGTCTATGATCAGCAGATAGAGGTTAAATTACACTTCTCTTATCCACTCATAGACATTCTAAAATATCTTTCCCTCTTTTAAACAGATGATATATGAGGTCCAGGTAATCTCTCTCTCTCTTTAAAGTATCAGCCCATAACATACCCACCTAGATTCACAAGTGGCCAATAGCTCTGATAAGGAAAACATGTCACAAGTCTCAAAGAAAGTACCATGTAAGTATTTTATATCTGAATCTCAACTTTGCTTATCATTTCTCTCAGTGTTCCTTTACTCTCCTTCTCTTTCTCCTCCCATATGATGGCCAGGCTCATCAAAACAGCTAGCATCTGAAATCAAGTGAAACTCAGACAAAGATCATGATAAATCCAGACAGCTCCAATGTTGCAGACATCTGGTATAGCTAGAGATCCTTTCAAAAAGAATTCATAGCACAAAACTTCCAGTCTGAGATGGACAGAATTCCAATCTTGCTACAAATTTTACAGGATTTCATGAGCTTGACAGAGTTATTTACTAACTCTGTCAGCCAGGTCGCTGTAAGAAATATAGGGGGTAAGGGGGTGTAGTGTAGATGAATGAGTTTACTTGTCCCAAGGGGTTCTAGGGAGGATTAGTAGCGAGGATGGGTTAGCTACAACTGACCTCAGTGAGCAAGAGCAAAGTAATGAAAGTCCGGACAATGATCTGGATAGAAAATGAGCAATCCGGCTGAATATGGAGGCTGGAAACTGACAAAGTGAGGAAAATGACGAAGCAGGGAAAATGATGAAGTGGTGGCCTAGGACTATGGCCAAAGGGAAACTGACAAAGTGGTGGCCAAGGACAAGGGCCAAAGGGAGACTGACAAAGCGGTGGCCAAGGACAAGGGCCGAAGGGAGACTGACAAAGCTGGCCAAGGACAAGGGCCGGAGAAAACTGACAAAGCTGGCCAAGAATGAGAGCTGGAGAGAAACTGACAAAGCTGGCCAAGGACAAGGGCCAGAGAGAAACTAACAAAGCTGGCCAAGGACAAGGGCCGGAGAGAAACTGACAAAGCTGGCCAAGGACAAGGGCCAGATATGAGAGAAAACGATGGCGAGAATGGTGCCAACAATGATGAGCATGATTCAGACGATGATGGAGGGTGCAGAAAGATAATCTTCAAAGATCTTGATACACAATCTTTATAGTCCAGGCATTCCCTGGACTTGGTAACTATAGTAACATCTGAGGCCCTCTCAAGGGACGCTTGAATACAAGTAGCAGAACGTCAAAAAGACAACATATGATGACAAAATACATGAGAGAGAACAAAAGTAGCAAGGAACTGATGAGGAATAAGTGAAAACAAACAATCCAGCAGACAAACCCGGACTGGATTGAATGGATACAAACAAGTCTGGTACTGGATGCTAGAGTCCAGATGGCAGATATGACAAAAATGAAATGGACTGACCTCAAGATGGTACAAACAGACTTGAGATGCGATGAGGTAACTTGGAGAACGCCTAGACGAATGGGAAATGGTGGTCTGCAACCATAGGAGGCTGCTGACTCCTACATTGCCTTGGCTCATATGGCAGCATTGACTGCAAAACCATATGCTGCTAATGTCATGGACATCATTTCCCATATTACAGCAGTTCATACCATTAATAGCAAGCATCTGACATGGGCAAGAAAATGGGCCAAGTCTAACTATGGCATGCAGCCAGTTAGAAATGGGGACAATATCTATGGCACCAGGCTAATGTCATAGTCACATGTAGTTTTCATCTCCTTATCAACACTTGAAATGTAAATATGAATCTCTTCTTCATGTTTCACAAGTCAGATTGCCTAAGTATTCCATATACTTGCACAGAAATGTGCTTAGTAAGCAGCTTATATAAGCAGCATTCATATATATATAATCCAACTCTATATGATTATGTCAATTCACAACTCATCTCTTTATCATTATCTTCCTTATTTAGGTTCTGAATAAACAAGTACAAACAATGTCTCAATCTGCACAGGTAACCCCTGTTCCTGTCTGTGCAAGTATTCCAAATACTTACACATGTTTTTATATATATATCAGATAAACAAGGCAATGGCTTCACAGATAAGCTAATCTCAGATCAGAGCCTTGCATAAGTATTCCATATACTTATGCACACTCTATGCAGAGCACTGCTGTCAACAATGTCAGTATCAACCCTATTATACTCTCTATATACTAAAATCATCATATGCTCACTTTTCAGACCCAAAGAGCAGCAGCAACTGCAATCATGAAAAAGAATGGAGAAGTCATGAAGAAACTTCTTCAGTTTATTGATAAACACATTATGGTGGACACCTTTGGCCTGATCCCAGATGTGACAGTTATCAAGCTACTCCTCTGGTCATTGAATCACTTTCAGCCTTCCTGAATGTAAGTCATTCATATATTTTCAATGAAAACTACCTGTTCAACTCTCATAGAGTCTACAAGCCTAGTCAGACAGACAAACAATGTTTGTCATAAATGACTATGGAAAAAAGGGTGAAGTGCCTGCCTAGATTCAAAGGCAACACCATCTCTACCCATCATCCAATCTTAACCAGTATGAAATTGCTAGTTTATCAACTCAAGCACAGTTTTCTGGCTAATATCCTCCTCAAATCAAGGTCAAAGTTCAGGACATGGATCTTAGTAAACTGGACATCAATACAGGTACTGTCTTAATGCATAAGTATTTCATATACTTATGCTAGATATTACAAACTTTTCTGTGGGGGTCAATCCAACCTCCATGGAAATGAAAGAGGTTATCAAGATTAAAGCAGAACCAGATGAAATGGAGATCAATCAATGTAAGTTAACATGTTTTATATCATTGACTAGAGTATACTTATAGTCTTCAGTGTATCATACTCCTTCACCTACTCTCAAGCATACTCATGATATTATCAATATTGATGAAATTCCAGATGACATGGCAGAGAAAGATATAGAAAAAGATAACTTGGTAACAAGACCAGCTCAAAGGCCACATTTACAAATAAAATCTAACCAACTACTGAAATGTGAGTAATAGTTTGATATAATACATATATATGCATTTCTATAGGTGCTTCCAAGCACTTCCAGTGGCTGTGCCCTTAGGTGAGTGCAAGTATTGTGAATACTTATGCATTTCTATAGGCACTTCCAGGCACTTCCAGTGGCTGTGCTGTGATTAAGCACAAGTATTCCTATTACTTGTGCATTTCTATAGATACTTCCAGATGCTTCCATGAGCACAAGTATTGTGAATACTTGTACACTTCTATAGACACCTCCAGGCACTTCTAGTGGCTGTGCTTAGCACAAGTATATGAATACTTATGTATTTCTATAGGCACTTCCAGGCACTTCCAGTGGCTGTGCTTAGCACAAGTATATAAATACTTATGCATTTCTATAGGCACTTTCAGTGGCTGTGCTTAGCACAAGTATATAAATACTTACACATTTCTATAGACACTTCCAGGTGCTTTCAGTGGCTGTGCCCTGAGGTTAGCACAAGTATTGTGAATACTTAGGCAATTTCTGTGAGTATAGTTAGTGGCTATGCTGTGGTTAGCATAAGTATTGTAAATACTTGGGCAATTTCTATAAGTGTAGTTAGTGGCTGTGCTATGGTTAGCACAAGTATTGTGAATACTTGGGCAATTTCTATAAGTGTAGTTAGTGGTTGTGCTATAATTTAGTACAAGTATCATGAATATTTGTGCATTTTTACAGATACTTCCAGATATGCTATAGTGCATAAGTATTATAATATAGATACTTCTAGTGACTATGTTTTTGAGTTACATAGCACAAGTATTCTGAATACTTAGATATACTTTGTTGAATCAATCTTTATTTCAACTGAATACCATGTTAGTGTAGTTATGTGATTGATCACACTTACAGATAAGTTAGTGCAAGTATATGGAATACTTGCATAGGTGAGTGAGATGATCTTTACTAAACACTTACAGATAAGTTGGCACAAGTATATGGAATACTTGTGCAGGTGAGTGAAATAATCTCTACTAAACACTTGCAAATAAGTTGGCACAAGTATATGAAATACTTATGCAGGTGAGTAAGGCAGTTTCTATTAAATATTTTCAAGTAGGTTAGCATAAGTATATAAATACTTGTGCAAGTGAAACAGCCTTTCTCAAATATATGAGACAATCTTTTATCAAATACTTACAAGTAAGTTGGTATAAGTATATGAATACTTATGCAAATCAGATGGTTATAGCCCAAGAATGTGAATATTTAGGCCATTTTCTTAGGTGCTTCTAGGTGCTTCCAGGTGGCTGTGTTTATTATATGACTTATTTAGAAGGTGCTTCCAGGTGTTTCCAGGTGGCTATATCATAGCTAGGAAAAAGTTTACTCAAAACTGTATGAAAACTATCATCAAGCTCTACCTCAGAACCTAGGAAATTCTCTACTCAAAAGTGTACAAAACTCTACCTCAACATCTACAAAAAAGTCTACTTAAAACTGTACAAAATCCATATCCAAAGTCTAGCTCAACACCTAGGAAAATATCTACTGAATAATGTACAAAATCAACTACCATCTCTATCTAGCTAGGATCTACATATTGCATGGGGGTGTAAGTGGGGGACTTCTTTGCTTTCCTATTTCCCTCATTTCTCTCCCCTACACCTTTTTCCCACGCCTCCGCTTTAGTCCGCTTTTCCCACTTCTTTACCTTACCTCTTCAAATACAATTATATTCACCCACCTTTCATTTCACAACATTACCATAAATGACTTTGCTAGACTCATTACCACACTCATTTACCACTTTTCCGCCACTTCTGTTCATTATGTCATCTGTTTATTTGCTCCACTTTTGTCCTTTTTTAGTATTTACTTTATTTCCTTATATCTTCTTAGCATCCCAATATCCCAACCTGGTATCAGTGGGGCAAATCTTTCTTATATATCACATAATCATATCCCACTTTTCGTTTACATAATCATTTCCACATTTCGCTGCTTTTTCTATTTTATCTTATCTTTTCACCATAGTCTATCTTGTTCATTTAATTGCACTGTAACATTCCAAATAAGGCAACTGGTGCAGAGCATGAGAAATAGTATCAATGCTTACCTTTCAGGGGAAATTTTTTTATCTCATTTGAATCACAGGAACCTGGTGTTTTTTTTTCATTTTGAAAGCAGAGCAGTAATGCCCCTTTGGCCAAGGGTGCATGCTAATAGGGTCACCTGACAGCCATGTCATGCATCAAAACTCACTTGAACAGAGGATTGTTCTCATCGTTGATCCTGATCTCACTGTCAGACATAGTGTGGGTGGTCAGTGTGTGTAATACAACAGTGAGCATCACCTGTATTTTAAAGACCAAAATAAGGGATCTAGATGCCATCTCCTGCCAAAGGAACAACAACCAAGGTAATTGAGCTGGCAGACATGTCCATGTATTCAGGGTCAATGGAGACAATATGAATGCTGTTGATTGGATATATCTCCACATGTTAGAGAGCTATATGAGTACATCCTGATGCATTTGCATCCACAAATCAGTCTTTCATGGACAAACGGAACTGTAGAATGCTCACTGTACATGGTCATCATTGTCCATGATCTCATGATATGTTATATGAATATTTCCATTACATTCAGAAATTTGCAATGTGTTGTCACCTTTGTTTGCACATTTCCTTGACATCAATAAATGTGCAATGTTTGTGTATATTGTTACCTTTGTTTGCACATTTCCCTTATCTCATCATATATGCAATGTATTGTCATCTTTGTTTGCACATTTCCCTTATCTCATCAAATGTTCAATATATTGTCATTTTTGTTTGCACATTTCCCTTACTTCATCAAATGTGCAATGTGTGTGGCTATCTATATTTGCACATTTCTCTTACTTCATCAAATGTGTAACATGCATAGTCACATTCATTTGCACATTCATCTGACTTTATCAATTGTGCACTCCATCACCCTTATGTTCATCATTCTCATGCTGCCTGAATGTTGTCTGATGGACACTATTTGCAATTGTGTTGCTATACATTCCTCTTAACATGTTTATCATGTATTCACCAATTCAGCTAATACATCAATATGCTATTATTCATTCTCACAGCATGTTCAGAACTCACTATATCATATTTCCCAACATGTTACCAATATAATGTGGTGAGAATGCCTGCTTACTGTAGTTGCTACTAGACAAGCTCACACATATGCCATCCAATGAACGGAATGCATGCTTTCCATGTTTTTCTATGTGCTCTATCAGATAACAGTTGAGACACTTATACATGGTCTGGGGTATCAACTAATGCTTCACAATTCATTTGCTCAGGGTACATGCATGATGTTCTCCAGAGTCAGCACTGCTCTGTTACCCAGTTATGTTCAACTCCATAGTCACATTGCTATATTGTATATTTATGAGTACCATACTACATTATTGCTTTGGTGCCCACTCTGACTCTTATTTCCATTTGTTATTCATCTATTCTTTCTAAATTACCCATCACAGTCTACACTAGAGTGTACAAATATATTCTCATTTACACCTATTTTCAATGCCATACTTGTGTGAATTTTCAAAAATCATGAGAATCTCCTTCTCAAAACACACACCCAACCCACTCTAAACCCCAACCCAATTACAAAAAATCTGTTTAAATAGCATAGGTCAGATTCTACAGAAATTGGCTTCTTTTCTTTGTTTGATGTGGTCAGAAAATCTAGGAAACTGGCCAGCATATACTCAATGATGGCCTCTTCATAACCATACAGGTGGCATGGATATCCTCTCACAGAATGTGTATGAAATGGAAATGACATGTCTTGAAAAGAAGACTAGGAAACTGTAGAGTCTAGGTCAAAGTCTAGTTGAAACAGCATAGTAGCTGATGACTCCAGTGACTATATTGTGAGCACAAGTATTCCAAATACTTATGCACACCATAGATCAAACAATGGCAGTATTGATCAAATTATATTGCTTTTTGAGATCAGTGCAACAT
>JBBPMH010001107.1:0-11719 GCA_038090235.1 Pulveroboletus ravenelii
TCACGAGATCGAACAGTACTTACGCGTGTTCAGCAATCATCGTCAGGACGACCGGCCCGAATGGCTCGCGTTAGCAGAATTCATGCACAACAATAACCGTAACCGGAGCCATGGCACCACTCCATTTATGCTGATCTACGGGCAGAATCCATCCATCGGTCCGATCCGGCGAGGAAACGGACGAGCAGAGTCTGCACAAGACTTCACTCAACAAATGGACAAGATGTGGTGGGAAGCCGCTAGATCCATGCAAAAGGCAAAGGAGGATATGGAGGGATGGTGCGGTTGAAGGGCACGAGATCAGAGGGAATACAAAAAGGGAGATTTGGTGTGACTGGAGGTGCTAAATGTGCGAACAGATCAGCTGTCGACGAAGCTGGGGGACAAACGGTTCGGCCCCTTCAAGGTCGTCGAAAAAGTGGGCACATCCTCCTACTGCCTCGACCTTCCTCATGGGTGGAAGACCATCCGCAACGTCTTCAACGAGTGCCTCCTTTCTCCTTTCCATGCCGCCTCTTATCCGCTGCAAAAACCACTGCCCCCACCACCTGCCGTTGACGTTGACGGAATCGCCGAACACGAGATCGAAGAAATTGTCGACTCTCGCATGCGGCGGGATCGGGTACAGTATCTCGTCCGCTGGAAGGGCTTCCCACGAGAAGAACGCGAGTGGATCCCCGTCGTTGAGTTGAAGCATGCTCGCAAAGCGATTGGTGAGTTCCACCGGAAACACCCCCTCGCGCCGCGCGGGCCCTTCATCAAAATTGCCTCCACTACCGAAGATCCACCCTGTCGCTGTCCGGCATGTTCAGGCATCCCCCCACCCCCCATTCCTCCTCTGTTCCATAGCCCCGACTTCCTCGCCTCCCGTGATTCCTACATCAAACCCCTTGGACCCACAGATATCCCCTGACGATGAGGACATCGTCCTTAAGACAGGGGTGATGTTGCACGCCTATTATTTCTTTTCTTATTTCCTTGCTCTATCTCCCTTCATAGCATATATGTCGTCTCTCCTACGATACCGCTTGTCCCGTCTCCTACAGTACCGCTTCTTCCTGTCATCTACACAGTTCTCTCACTATATAGACCGTCCCCTCCTACGATACCGCTTTCTCACTTTCGCGCTGGTTGATTCTATAGGTAGAGTCGTCAGTGCCGTTTTGCGTCCTGTAACCCTCACGGTTGATTCCATAGCATTGCTTTGGCGTGTTCTTGTGCGTGCAACAATGCTGGACAGTGGAATTATGACAACTGGGGGGTATTCTGATCATCTCAGCATTTCCACAGATAGAGCTCTGGCCAAGGATGGCAGACAGCAGGCCACTGCCATGAGTCCCTCTCTGCTATGAAAGTAGACCCTGGCGGTGCTGCTCAAGGTCTATTCTTCTCACATCATCTTGAATCTTTCTACATTCAACGCTCACAGTGGTGTGGCCACAGGTTTGCAAATCGTACGCTGTACCTATACTTGCCATACCTGAACTGGAGTACAACACAAGAATGGACAACAGAAAACTCATACAGACTCAGACTACCACCTCACTATGCTCCAGCATGTCTTTAAGTTCATCCAAGCGGATGACGGTTGGATCTCTGATATCACAAGTAAGCATTAGTCAATAATGTAGCATTGGCAGTACTAGTACCTGCAACCTTCATACTGAATAGAGAACTGGTAGCCGCTTGAGGATGCCTCGATGCTGCGCACGCAATAGAAAAGATCTGTCTTACACTTGGGGTCATTGAGGTGAAAATGCTGGCCAACAATGGTAGGAAGGGCTGGGAGGTTGAGATAGCCATCCAACAGATCGCTAGAAATAGCATGACAACGGTCCTGTGAGTGTCTGTTAACAGGGGGTAGAGGGGGAGGCGGGACAAGTCCATGGAATTGACCACCCCTTTGAGTGGACTGGCGCCTTCGCATGGCCCTATTGCAGTGTCAAATTGTCATTATGGAATCAAACAGAAGAGGTAGAAAGCAAAACTATACCTATATTCGTTTATCTTGGCATCAATTGCACGGGATTCAGCCAATGGTAGCCGACAAAGAATATCGTGCTGTAAAAAAAGTAGCGTGTGCGCGGCGGAACAAATCTCGAGATGGCTATTTGACATCAGTGCTGTATAGATTGTGAGAAATAGTAGAAAACTCACTCATCTATTGTCGTGGCAGGCCCCTGGACAATTGCTTCCATCCTGGCTCGCAAGGTATCTTGCCCTTTGCTATCAAGCAAAGGCCACTTTGTGTCATGCGGTAAAACCCGCCCTTGATTGAGAACCCGTTGATACACGCTTCTGCTCTGAGGGTGGGCCCGAATAATAGCAGTATGCTCTGAGATTATGTCCATATATCTGATTGTCTGAGCTGCCATCTCATCGGCATTGATGCCGGAAGGATCCAAAGTGAGACAGCTTTGCACTGGAGGTGGGTGGGGTGCCTGAGGGGGTGGTTGCAGGTAAGATGTGGTGCGATATGGTTGGTAGCGTCGTGACATGGAGGGCAGCAAGGTGGCACAGTCGGAAAATTCCGGTTGTGGGTTGAACTCTAATGGGGCAATCTGGGTGACAACATATACGTTATATATTAGTAATTATGATGATATGTCATCACACATACTAACTAGAGGGGTTACTATTGGTTACCACTTTCCGGGTCAACCACATACTTGGTCAATTCATGAAAGCTTGCAGTAGCACAAAATTTTATTAACCACAGTGTAACTAATTGTTATTTTGAGACTATATGAAGTTGAATGACACCAATCTGTGCAGTTTTCATTGAGATACAGAAGTTTGTGTGACTAGAGGCAGAGTCACCGAGTGACTGGGTTGCCGAGTGCAGCCGAGTCGGAGTGTGGACACCCCAACAAGCTGCTTTCCTTTTAGAGTATGTGACGCACGTGACTTCCAGTGACATTTCGTGACTGACCAGGTATGTGGTTGACCCAGAAAGTGGTAACCAATAGTACTTCGAGCTGCAGCGCTGCAGCAAATTCACGCAGCACATAGCAGTGACTCTGGTTGGACCTAGTGAGAGAAAAAAAAGACCGATAGTAGATAAGGTTCACAGTGTTATATAATCACTGTGATACATCTTACCATCCCAATCAGGACCATTGCGCCCCACTGGCACTGCATCCGTGCAGCCACAATGCCACACATGTGGCAACACCCTTTGCTCGCTGTTGTCGACAACGAGCAGCATATCTTGCTCAATTCTTCGTATTATTTAGTGCAGTTTTTGATGTACTAGCACGTATGTACCCTTCTAATACAAATATTGCAGTTAAATTAATGTCAAACTGACAAACAATTGTAACCTCAATATGGGTGGCAGTTCCCGCGGCACTTTGGAAGTTTCCAATGCGGCAATGAACGGCAGTGACTGCTCTGCTGAGTCAGCCCCCCTGCGGAGATTGAATCTTCATGTCTTACTCCCTGTCATACTGCTTGTTGTGCAGCATGTTTCCCACCACTTCTGCAGCCCTTCTCCTGGTCATTGAAAGGCTTTTTCAATCCTTACTTCTCCTGGTTGGGGTCTGTCATGGGTAGATCTGTGGGTATCCAGTGCTTGACCCACACCCATACCCACTAATTCACCTGTACCCACCATCAAGGGTCTAGGTCATATCATGAGTGTCATGGGTAGACACCCACACAAATACCCATTATGGGTGTACCCATGGGTCACACCATAGATTGCAGCTTGGAAACAAAAAGAAAGTAGTAGAAGTGCTACTCTATGACAATGACATCCCATCCATCATCTAGCTCATCCTTATTACCTATAACATCTGGCAACTTCACTACCTTCTCAATATCACTTGTTTTAACAAGATTGAGTTGATTCCAATAGCCAAGGCAAATGAGAGCATGGGTCAACTGTATTGAAAGTGGCAACTACATATGAGAGAGAAGAAATCAGCCTTGGCTGAAAAGCCATTCAACATCAATTGATGTTGCTAGAAAAATCAGAATAGTTAACAAAAGAAAAAGAAAACAGACCTGGAATTGTCAAGTAATCAAGAGCCATAATAGAGAGGCAGGGATAGATGGCACATCATTCATGCCACCAAGCCAGAGCATCCACAACATTTTCAATATCTGTGCTGAGATAATGGTTGATCTTAGAATGAAGGGTGGTTAACTTTGAAGGGGCAAGCATGGCAAGACTGTCAAATATGTTACTATGCTAAATAGCAAATGTATGTTAGCAAATGCATGTAATCTCTTTAGCACATACCTTTGTCTCATTGTTTTTGATGCCATTCCTGTCATCCACATCCAAGTCAGCTAGATTCTGCCCACCCTCCTCATCATTCACTGCATATGAGCACTTAAACTCTTCTCTTACTAATCTCTCAGCCATTGAGATCCAGGCATTCTTCCATTGTGCAGTCTGGAAGTAGGTCAATTTGTGACATGGGTGAAGAACTGTAGCTATGATTAGGACTTTGTAGATAGTGAGTAAAAATCACTCACCTATTGTGATTCAATACACCTCCACATTGTCTGTCAGTTGGTAGTAATGATTGAGAGTTTTCTTGGCAGTCCTAAGAGCTGTATGGATGGGAAGGGTATACAGTGGCTCAAATAAGTGTCCCAATGTTGGGCCATTTTGGAAAGACTTGACATTTGCAAGAGAACCAAAATATATCAGCTCTAACCCTTGCAGGGTCATCAATAGTCCTATCTCTGACCCTGTAGATTAGCCCTTAGTCATGTGATTTGGTTGCCATGGCACTGAGATATAATAATTTCAAAATCACATGTCATTGGGACACTTATTTGAGCAACATTTCTATTCTGTAATTTTAGTACTTTGTATGCCCTCCCTTTGCCTTTATCACTGCCTCTAGTCTTCTAGGCATGTTTTCTATCAATATTTGACATTCCTCAGCCTCTATCTTGCCCCATTCCATACAAATCCTTTCCCAAAGCTCCTAAACCCCTCTTGGTGGTGTTACATAGCTATTAAGCTTCTTTTTGAGGATTTGCCAAAGATGTTCAATAGATTAAGGTCTGGAGATTGTGCTGGCCAATCAAAGACCTTGATACCTTGAGATTCCAGCCACTTCTGGGCCCTTTTAGAAGTATGATTGGGGTTATTATCTTGTTAAAAGATAATGCTTTCTTTAGGGATCTCAGAATTTTCTATAGTAGAAAGCAGACTATCCTCCAAAATGAAGACATATTGCTCAGCATTCATCCTCCCTTTCACCTCTGCAAGGATCCCCACTCCATTCCAGCCCATGCATCCCCAAACCATCAAGGAACCTCCTTTAAACTTTACTGTTTCCTGTATCTCCTTATCTTACAAAGGTTTTCCTGTCACTTTCCACATATACTTCCTTCCATCTGACCCAATCCTGTTGATCTTGGTCTTATATGACCAAATTACTCTAGTCCAGTCATCCACAGTCCAGTGTTGGTGCTTGAGAGCAAAGTCCAGCCTATGCTTCACAGATAAGAGTGGCTTTTTCTTCTTGACTACAGCTTTTAGAGATGCAGACTTTCACACATTGTGAATGGTTTGGGAAGAGACAGGAGAAGAGAGGGTAGAACTGATAAGATAGGTTTCCCTGATAGCATTTTCAACCTTACCAGAGGTAATACTAGAGACAATTCTTTTTTTGTCAGTAGAAAAATGCTTGAAGAAGGGCCTGATTTGATGTTTTCCCTGCCTGGATGAATCTCTTTGATAACCATGGCCACAGTGGACTTCCCCAGACCAGTTTGGGAGGATATTTTCCTAGCAGAAAGGTCAGATTCAGAGAGAAAGAGGATATGGACTCTAGCAGAGATAGAAATGGGCTTCATAGTGAAGTAGGGTTGGCTAGGTGGTATTTCTGCTCTTTATAGTGCCCAGGGTTATGTAAGTTACATAATGAGACAGGGATGAAGCACAGAATCCATCAGAACATTATGTTATTTACCAAAAAATGACTGATAACATCATGCTCAAATAAGTGTCCCAATGACATATCATTTTGAAATTCTTATATCTCAGTGCCATGGTAACCAAATCACATGACTAAGGTCTCATATTCAGTGTCAGATTGAGGGCTATTGATGACCCTGCAAGGGTCAGAGCTGATACATTTTAGTTCTTTTGCAAATGTCAAGTCTTTCCAAAATGGCCCAACATTGGGACACTTATTTGAGCCACTATATGCTTGTGCTATGCCTTTCTTCCTTTTTTATTGCCTGCTTCTCTGGATACATTATTGTTTTTTTTCAAGTCTGTCCCCTCCTCCCTCTGTTATGTTTGTATGAACACTGCAATAACTGTTTCCTTACATGTTGTTATATGCTTTTATAATTCCCATTTACAGTTTCTATAACAAGTTGTACACATATCAAATATATGATATTTGTGTGGTCATGCTTGCTTCTGAACACAGATCTTTTATCACTCCAGTTATTGACACATTGCCCAAGACTGTTAGTTCTCAGTCAGACCAGGTATCTACATGTACACAATTTTATTTGTTGACTAGAGT
This sequence comes from Pulveroboletus ravenelii, assembly GCA_038090235.1. Taxonomy (NCBI): domain Eukaryota; kingdom Fungi; phylum Basidiomycota; class Agaricomycetes; order Boletales; family Boletaceae; genus Pulveroboletus; species Pulveroboletus ravenelii. The sequence continues at coordinate 6,507 of JBBPMH010001107.1, forward strand.
GAATCATTCTCTCTCTGAATAGAACTTGAAATATGTTAATACTGACCATTTATCAGATATCTCAACCTCATGCCCATTACCTGCTTCTGGTTTCACTATTCAAATACAGTGCATATTTATATTTTTACCTTCCATTTAGGAAGCTCATACTTTTATCCTTTTACCAGAACTTGGGACAAAGCAGTGCCATAGACCATTCACCTGATACCCCTATCTCATTGTAAGAATGTAAAGAGGTGTGAGGTGTAGTATAGGTGAGTGAGTTTCCTCATCCCAAGGGGCCCTAGAGAGGATTAGCAGCAAGGACAGGTTAGCTACAACCAACCTCAGTAAGCAAGAGCAAAAGGAAATGAGTCTGAATGATGATCTGGTGAAAAAACAAACAATTCAGTGGAGGACAAGGACTGGAAACTGATGAAGTGAGGCCAAGGACAAGAGCCAAAGAGAGAAATTGATGATGTGTGGCCAAGGACAAGGGCTGGAAAGAGAAACTGATGAGGCATGGCCAAGGACAAGGGCTAGAGAGAGAAACTGACAAGGTGTGGCCAAGGACAAGGCTGGATAGAGAGACTGACAAAGCTGTGGCCAAGGACAAGGGCCAGATATGAAGAGAATGATGATGAGGATGAGGATAAGAATGAGGATAATTCAGACTGTAATGCAGGGTGTCAGAAAGATGATATTCCAAGATCTCAATACACAAACTTTATAGTCTGGGCATTCCCTGGACTTGGTAACTATAGTAACATCTGAGGCCCTATCAAGGGACACTTGATTCTAAGTATTGGGATGTCAAAAAGACAATGTATGGTGATCAAAGACATAAAAGAGAGCAAGAATATGTAAGAACTGACAAAGGATAAGTAAAATAAACAATCTGGCAGGTGAACCTGGACTGGATTAAATGGATACATATGAGTCTGGCACCAGATGCTAGAGTCCAGATGGCAGATACAATAAAAGTGAAACAGACTAACCTTGAGATGGTATAGATGGACTCAGGACATAACAAGGTGACTTGTGGGATGCTTGGATGGGCTGGAAATGGTGGTCTGCAACTGTAGGAGGCTGCTGACTTCTACATCATTCTTATCTCTTCCCCTTGGTTTTGATCTCCAGCACTGCCATAACTGGCAGTTGCTCTGTAACAATATGTAGCATTGGCTTTTCACACATCACTTGTATAGGCTATCATTTTTCTTTCAGGTAAATAACTTGGGAAGTTCAACATGAAAGTGATATATACAATTTTGCTGTTGGTAAAGTGTTTGGGAAGGGAACTAGAGAAGTATATTAGAATAGGCTGGAGACCATATACTTCCTCAATGTCATCAACACAAATGTAAGAGAGGAATATTGACATTTTAATATCACTTTCTTCCATGGTGGAATGTATCCAAGGCAGTTGGTTGCTAGGTCAGTTGGTGACAGTTTGATTATTCTGCTATGTCACATGATGATTACCACTCTCATGAGTTGCTCTTATCTGTTCCATCTTATCTGATCTCTCACTTATTGTGTGCTGAACAGATACAAGACAAGGATGCCAGCTTACCAAATCAATAATAAAAGTAAGTAATCAACTATGTGCAGTGTATCACTGAACATTTTATTCAAGTTCCTCACCCAGTTTTTCAGTTCCATAATAACCAGCACACAGTCCTTTGCACAGTGTGTTCTGTGGGACAAAATGGTAAATTGCCCATCATGACTGTCAGACATGTAGGCAAGCACTGCAATAGTGCTCATTATAGATGGCTTGCTCAAAACAGGAGGTATGCTTTGATTTATTTGATGATTGGTGGTATTCCTTCTTTATGGACATCCATCATAGTCCAGATCTGGACCTTTTTACACTTGATGTGGCTGAAGCACATCATCAACCTTTCTCTGGCTTAAGCCCTGCTAGTGATAATTAACTTGGACCCTCAAATTTGATTCCTTTAGACTCAGATGCTATTCCAGGTTCTGATCAAATACTTCTTTCTGAGCTTGTAGCAGCACTTGGACAGAACCCATTTGATATATTATATCACAGTCCACCAGACCTTTTTGCTGAATTACAAGCTTCACTTTATGACAAAACCTTTATCTCTGATAGGATTATTCCCCTCCATTGCAAAATGAGCTTTGTGTAAAGGTGGATCATTCTGTAGATAAGAATGATCTTGTAAACAAGGGTAAGTGTTAGTGTTCTTACTTACTATATAAACTCACTTTCTTAACCAATAACATTGTAGATCAAAGTAAGTGTACTTACTTGGTTTATAGTATAGTTCCTTTTAACTTGGATGATTATATAGGCCAAAGTAAATACTCTTATTTGTTGAGTAAACCAAATTCTTTTATTAGTATAATTCTGTAGGTCAATGTGAGTATTATTATTACTCTATTTTTTTTTTTCATGTGAAAAATTGTATAGATCAAGATAAGTGTTCTTATTTTGCACAATAAGTTTCTGATTATTCTATAGATCAAAGTAAGTACTTTTTCTTATTATAAAATAATAGAATGATAATATATATAGGTCAATGTAAGCCCTTTTCTTTATTATCAATGAGTTGCCTTTACCAAAATGAAATTGTAAATCAAGGTGAATGTTTTTATTGTAAAATAAGTTACTTTCTATTAAAATGACTTTCTAGATCAAAGTTAGTACCCTTGCTTGCTTTATAATTCTTGTTTTTTTACTTCTATGAATATATAGATCAAAGTATGTATTTTCACAGATTTCAAATTTCTTTAAATAATTTAATAAGCTTTTTTAGATCCTTCTGAAATTTCTGTATCCAAAAAGACCCCATAAAGCTTTAGTAAATAGTCCATTCTATTTTTGGCCTTCCAAAGCAATATACATATTATAGAGTGATATCACATATGCTTTATTAACATTTTCCTAATAGCATTTCCTAATGTCATTGCTATTCAGCTCTACTCATATTCCATTTTCCAAGGCCTAAAAGCAAGCAGTATTAGACTGGGCTAAAGAAATGGGTATAAATGATGTTTCCTTTTTATATTCAATATAAAAGATTACAGAGGAAATTTGTGAGGCTATTGGCAACCCATTGTCATAACTGCTCCAACTACTGGACCAGTTGCACTTAGTTACCAGTTGTGGTGCTGGTTATAACTTGACCAGTCACCAGTACATTAGCAAATCCCTACATTCTTCACTTAGCTCTTTGTCCCTTCACTTAGTTATTTTGCCTCATAGTCCTGTCTCTAATACTATATCTCTTGTACATATAGTATCACCTCCAAACTTCTGTATGTAAGTCTGCCTTGCTGGAGACTTACTTTCCAGTTTGAATATTAAGTCTTTTTAGTTGTCTTCTGTTTCACTCCAACTCCTCTCTTCTCTATACTCTTTCCCATCTGACAGATTCCATCTCCATCCCTTGTTCCCTCTATCTGACCACTGAAATATGAGAGCTGTCAGAGTCTGCTCTGCTGCTAACTCTGACTGGAGAGTGCATGAAAGGGGGACTGGGCAGAGTTTGGAGGGGTGAGGACTTTAGCTTCAGTGACTCAGGTGGAGCACTGCACCCTGGCAATCCTGGGTCCTTGTATTTCAGAGGTCAGGCTGGAGGGGGTCAAAGGACAGAGATGGAATCTGTCAGACAGGAGAGTGTACAGAAAAGAGGAGAATTGCAGCAAAAAGGAGAAGACAAGAGACTTTAATATTTGAACTGAGGAGTAAGTTCTCAGCAGATTGGACTTATATGTATACAGGAGATCAGAGGTGGTACAGTAGGTACAAAAACATAGCATTGGAGGCAGAACAAGAAGGCTGAGTAAGGCTAAGCGAGAAATGGAGAACTAAGCAAGAAATGTATCATAAATGGAGAATAGAGAGACAGAGTAATGTAACCAGTGACTGGTCAAGTACTACATACAATAATTCATATCTACATCACCATGCCCCAAGCACTGTCAATGATGACAAGGAGCATGTCTCAGAAAGTCAGCCAGTTTCCAGCAACATTTTCAACAACTTGCCATGCCTAGCCAAGCCAAAGACAAGGCCGACTCTCAACAAACTGTTATTCCCATGTGAATTCACACACTTCCTGTTTCAGAGTTGGTTAGAGTTAATGCTCACACCTCTGCTCATGTTATATATCTTCCTTTTCATTTCCAGACTTCCCTCAGTTGTTCCTGCTACATTCTGGGCAGCAGCTAAGGTCAGTCAACCTTATCTTTGTTACTCAGTCCTATTTACTAAATAGTGTAGTGGACATTACTGCTTTTTAAACAGCAGCTACTGACTTGAGACTCCCTGATGCTGAAAAATGTATCAAAGATGCTCTCAGAACTCACTATAACAATGCTGACTGGCAACCTGCTCTCAAGGCTGTCATAGATGCTGAAACTGACATAGATGCAGCCACAGCAGCAATTAGTGTTGTCTCAGCTTCAAGCTGGCACTTTTTTATCTTGCTATCTGCTTGATTAAAACATATGTATATGGTCTCCAATGCAGTTTTTAGGTCTGGCTGTTAGTAAAAAAAAGAATTATGACAATTGATCCAACTATTCCTGAGATATTTTATTTAACCTAACCTATACTCAAGCTGAACTGAAAATAAAGCTGGGCTGATATCTCAGAAGTGGTCAGGTAAACCTAGTTAGGTTAAGTAAGTAATATTGTGAAGACTACATTGAGCTATATTTAGGCAACTGCATGGGTATGGGATACCCTGGTAGGTCATGGGTATGGGTACTGTGGGTGTGGGTAGGGGTCTGGCTATCTGATACCCATACCCCTACCCACACCCATAAGGTGGATATATGGCATGGGTATAGGTGGGTATGTGTCATTTCATATTTCCAACTCATGTGAAACTCTGACATTGTAAACCTAAAGTAAAAATATATAGCACCATAGTCCCCATTCCTCTTTGTCCAGCTAGCCATGCAATCAAGCAAGTGGGTCACCAAGTTAACAGATAAAGCTCAAGTAGCTCTCAAAGATAATTTTTCATCTGATAACTATGGCAACACCCATTCTACTCACACAAAGAAGCATTATAATGACAATTCTGCTCACATGAAGAAGCACTGTAATGATGATTCTGCTCAGCCAAAGACGTCATATGATGCCAACAATGTCAACAGTATCAGTAGCATCACAAGCAAAGGAATCATGAATTGTCATTAACAAACTCACTGTGAACCTAGCAACTTCTGTTGACATTAAACAGCTCTTT
>JBBPMH010001108.1:0-11719 GCA_038090235.1 Pulveroboletus ravenelii
TGTCTTCATTTTACCTTGTTGTTTCCCAATATACTATAAAAACCCTCATAGGTCTACCTGTCCCCTTAACTTAGACCTACTCGGCAAATCTAGTTGCTTTCCTCTACGTGTCTTTGCTCCACACTCGACCGAGCGCTCCACTCTTACCTTTGTCCCCCTTGCTAGCAGAACGCTAGGCAAGACTCTTGACCCTGAGACCTTTGGCTTAAACGTTGAACAAACCCTTGACCCTGCAAGTCGCAGGTTGCATCATCAACCCTCGTCTTCGTTCCTTAGCTGAGTCCACGCTTCGACCCTTAGGGATCAAGCATAACAGATATAGGAGAAATGAGAAGTTTTGGATGAGATGAAATTTTCCTGATTTACCTGCTTTAGGGATAATGGAAAGAGGGGAGGATTAGAAGGGGCCAATGGCACATTCTATGAGGGAAAGTGGGTATGGGCCTAGATATCTATCTTTGTCTACTTCTTTCAATATGATCTCATTCAATTGTGCTTCATGGGTACCTACTGATGATGTATTGGGGGGGGGCTTGTATTCTATTTATTAGGGGGAAATTTACTTTAAAACTGAACTTAAGACTAAGTGATATATCACTGTAGATATGCATAAGTCTAGCCTTGTGCAGTGAAGATTCCCAAGCCTTAGGCCAATATGGAGTGAGTGCTTGTTGGTTTCTGAGCATAAGAACATTTAAAAGCTCTATGAGTTGATGATCCACAGCCTGAACAGATATGGGTGAGATATTGGGTAGAGGTGCAGCCATCTTTCCACTGCCACCTGGCACAGAGACACTGGTTGAAGGTTTTGATGATGAGTTTATGGTTGAATCTTTTGGTGAAAGTGTTATGCTTGTTGTCCCAGGTCCTTTCTCTGTTGCATTCTGAAATGGGTGAGGAGTGTAGTTCTATGCTAAGGCATATGGCACAGGGTGGGAGGAGTTGCCTTTCTGGGAATGGGTTTACTGATAGTGGGTTATGAAAGGAGCAGGGTCATTTAGAAGCTGGATCACCCTGTGGTGCTGGCAAAGCAGAGCATTTGGAGAAGCTCAATGCTTTAGGCAAATATGAGATTGACAGTGAGTTTGCTGCTGCAAGACCTGAAGTTTGTATGGTTGACAGTAAGGCTGAGAGTTTGTTGTTCACCTGTGAGAGGGGAGGGAGAGGGAAGGCACAGGTGGCAGGTGACCAATATATATATTTTTGTGTGCCTGGCATGAGAAATTCAATGTTTAGGCAGAGTGAGCAACAAGGCAGGTGTAGGGGCCAGAGCACAGGGCAGTAGAGGGGGTGTAGAGGCCTGCATACATAGAAACACAGAAGACCCAAGGGCAAATGAATGAGGTGATTGAAACAAGTCAGGAAAGAGCAGGTTTAGGTGCCTGTGCAATTGCAATGCAGGTGGAGAGGAAAGGTTTGTTAGGGTTAAAACAGTACAAGTCAACTGTCAATGGGAGGGATTGCTTACCTCTTTGGCACTGTTGGCTGTGGCAATTGCTATGCTATCTACTAACTCAGTTCAGAGATTGTCTAGAATAGTTTGCTATATATATTTTATATTGAATGAGTTACCAGTCCCTAAGTGTCATGCCATCATCAACACGCTGTAGGAGTTAGCAGCCTCCTATGGTTGTAGGCCACCGTTTTCAGCCTGTCCAGGCGTCCCCCAACTTACCTCATCGTGCCTCGAGTCCGTTCATACCATTTCAAGGTCAGTCTGTTTCATCCTTGTTGTATCCGCCATCCAGATTCTAGAATCTGGTGCTGGACTCGCACATACCTGTTCAATCCAGTCCAGGTTCGCTCACCAGATCGTTTATTTTTACATATTCCTTGTTGGTTCTTCTATATTCTTGTTCTCTCTCATGTTTTTGATCACAATTCATTGCTCTTTTGGCATTCCGATACTTAGAATCAAGTGTCCCTTGATAGGGCCTCAGATGTTACTATAGTTACCAAGTCCAGGGAATGCCCAGACTATAAAGATTGTGTATTGATATCATCTTTCTGCACCCCACATCATTGTCCAAATCGTGCCCGTCATTGTTGGTGCCGTCCTCACCATTGTTTTCTCTCATATCCAGCCCTCGTCCTTGGCTAGCTTTATCAGTCTCTCTCTGGCCCTCATCCGCGGTCACTGCTTCATCATTTTCCCTCATCAGCCATTATCCTAGGCCACCGCTTCGTCAATTTTCCTTGCTTTATCATTTTCTGGTCCTCGCTCAGATCGCTCATTTTCTACCCAGATCATCATCCAGACTCATTTCTTTTCACTCCTGCTCACTGAGGTCAGTAGTAGCTAACCTGTTCTTGCTACTAATCCTCCCTAGAACCCCTTGGGATGAGCAAACTCGTCCACCTACACTACACTCCCATACTCCCTATCTTTCTTACAATGCAAAAGCTTGGTAGTGCACAAGTGCTCTCTTTCTCCACTTATCCAGGTGGTGATGTCAACTATGTGTTATGTTTCACTCTTGTTTCCACTTGTTTCCACTTTGTTTCCTCCCTTTGTCATTGAACATTACTCTCCTCATCCAATTCTCTCATATCAGGCTCGTAGCTCCACACTTAGTCACTCCGTTCCTTTTGCCATTCGTCAGTTGACTCATACACTTAGCAATCCATGTTTCCTTACGATTGTCTTTGTCTTGTCATGTTTCTTCTTAAACGTTCTATATAAACTCGCTTGTAGGTCTACCAGTACTCTAACTTAGACCTACTTGGCAATTCACTTGCTTTTTCTGTGTGTCTTCACTCTACACTCGACTGAGCGCTTTGCTCTTGTCCTCGTCCCCTTGCTAGCTAGTTGCTAGGCAAGACTCCTCGACCCTGAAACTCATCAACTGTTTGTTGATAGAACCCTTGACCCTGCCGTCTGCAGGTTACGCTCTTCGTCCCCGATCCATTGACAGCTGCTCGCTGATAACGATCCTCGTCCTTGATCTTCAGCCAAGTCCACGCTTCGACTCTTCAGGATCGAGCGTAACAGCAAGTGTGTTCTTCCCCTTAGTAAGACTGGTCTGCGAAGTCCTGGGATTCGCCATGAGACGCCAAGCACTGCTACTGGGTGTGGACGAGAAGGTTGTTGAAGTGGTGGATGGTGGCTTCGGGTATGGCATCATACGAAAAGCGGTGTGGTTGTCTCGTGATAGAGTCTGCCTTTTTGCTGAGCTCGTAGGTCTGTTGCCAGGGGGTTGTGCTACGTCGGCGGGATCATCAGACTATAAAGTCTCATTAGCTAAGTAATGAAGGATTCGATAAAACCTACAGGATACTGAGGGACGACACGATCGTTGAAATTTATCAGCGGCTTATCAGCGGAGATCGTATTAGCCCCGAATCCTGGAACCATGGATGTGGATGGTTCCCAAGAAACAATCTCGTCCATTTCTTCTTCTTCTTCCTCTTCTGGTTCATCCATTGGAATATCGAAGTCCGGTGGCTGCTCGGCATCTGGAGCAGGATCAAAACAGTTGGAATCCTCAGTTACCGCGTTGTTCTGATTTTGAACTCAGGAGCTGCTGTGTGCGGGAGTTGCAGTGGTCCCACCATGCTTGATAATCAAAAGAAAATTGCCAGTCTGATTGACATCAGGACCCGCATTGAACACCCTGGCATCATAACCAGGATTACCGCACCACAACCGGTCACACTCATCCCAGAAGGGAAACTCTGCGACAACTTGCTCTAGAACAGAATTATAAATGAGCAAGAGATACGAAGAAATGAGCTGAAAATACCATAGAGATTCTGATAATTCGGATTGTTGGGACTGACACCCTCACCGGTAGATTTGAACCTTGATGCATGCTGTCAATATTTGTTCTTCAATCTGTAGAGCAGATGTAAGTGATTATGATGATGAATATATATATATAACATACATCACAAGGCAGCTGGCCACTGCTGTCATGAACTTTGCAGGATGGGTAGCATACAATTCCCCATACTGTGTGTTGTGACGGAAAATAGCATCAGCAATTACCGCATTAATATTCTTCTTCTGCCAGGAATGAGGTTTTCCTAGGACATTCTGATCTATCTTCTCGTTGAATAGCACAGTGTGATCAGCAGGATGGTCCAAGATCCAGGCAAGTAGATTGCTGGTGAGCTGAGGGTAAGGTTCCCAGTGGATCATCTCATTTCCGGCCTACATTTTACCTGACTCTTGATGCTTTTTGGTATGTTTCATCTGACATTTAGCAGACCCAATACTAGACAGTGAGCACACTCCATTCAGGTAATATAGAAGTCCTCACCTTTGAGCCTGATACCGCCACCTGTGGGACACATTCAGAGAAAAAAGTATACTGGGAGTGTCCCATACCATCCCTGGAGGGGGCCATAGACAATCCCATATTGATTATTGATTTGAGCTGCAATCGGGCAGAGCATTGTATGCCTGGGCATAGGGGAGGCATATGTTTAGTCTCCGATTGAATCCTGCCACATGACCTAAGAGCTTAGCTGGATTTCGCTCACGGAGATTGGTCAGCTCAGCGAACTTTGAATACCACTAGGAGTTTGTAGTGACTTGTTACCGTCAAGAAGCATTATGGCACACGGTTCCTGCCAGGGCTAAAAAGTCCAGCAGCTCTCCCAGAGATCACAGGGATTGGGTCCCCGGCCACTGCTCCTTTGCTTCGTAAACACCGTTCTCGCTAAGTGTGGTGGGTTATTTATAAGAGCAGTGGGTGATCATTCCCCTTTCCCCCGTTCTCTCTGTCCGTCATTGCCCCAAGTTGTCATTACCCTCATTGCCCCACTGTCGTCCCCATTGTTGCCTCCATTGCCCCATTGTTGCCCCTCACTGTTGTTGTGTGGCTTGCACCTTCACTTTACCTTGTCCTCAGGCAAGTTGGTCTGGTTTTCGGTAGTCACTCATCACAGTAGTAAGTGCAGTACCCATTTTTCAAGTAACACTATGCTATCTAACCAAGTGCACCCATGAGAGCGCTATATGACGAGATGTAGTAGGACTCGTGGGAGTGGCGATCTAAGGTAGGTGGTGTTGTCTTTGATACGTATGTACTGAATGACGGGTGAGAGACTGTACTGGGTGTCAGGGCACCTGTGAGTGTGCTGTAGGTCAAAGTAATGTATGTTTGGTTGGTGGGTTGAGTGGGTTAAGCGCTGGTCATGTTGCATGGGGCTGCTGGAGTGTTGGTATCATTTTCCATACTGCCTGGCTCTTCACAGATGGTAGGCAAGGTTGACTCATACTGTTTTCGCTGGTGAAGAGCTAGGTGGAGGTAAGCATTAATCCTATGTTTGATATTTGATGAGTTTACTAACCATGGCGTGAAACAGTTCGTGATACTTGTCGCAGATGTGTAGATCCTGTATCATGTGTATGAATGCCATATACTGAGTGTATGTCAATACTTTTTGTGATGCGCTCATTGTAGTCTTGTCCATGCATGACACCAGCCAGTAGGGTAAGACTAATCCCATCTCGATTAATATTTCAATGTGCTTGTTCATTACCATTTGTTGTGGTTGGACAAGCTTTCCAAATTTCAGGTGGCATTAGACTTTGTGGGTAGTATAGGGCAGGGATAGCAAAGGCTGCCTCCTCTTTGTTTGTTAACCAAGCTAATGTTATGTTAGAGTTTGGTTGTTTATATATGATGTATATACCTTTTGCTTTTTTTCCACCACCTTGAATGACTCTGAGTGTCTGCTCAAAGCTTGGATGTGTTTTGAAGGATGAAATACTGAGCATGGCATTGTATACATTTGGTGAAACCAATGTACAAAGCTTCCGGACATTGTGCTGAAAGTGAAATATACAAAGACAGTAGATCCGATGAAGATGGTCATATGGATTAAGGTCACAGAGGCGATGGTGGGGTTCATATCTACAAGGCATAGTAATCTGTTGACACAGTGTGACACAGAATTTTCCCAAACCTAGTGTCATCAGCACAAAAATAAATACTGTAGTATTGAACATACCGAGTGCCTGTCCTCTGTGACCATCAGCTACGATGGACTCAATTCCACGACCTGACATATAGTGGAATGATACTGGCAGTCCAGTGTCACACTCCATGATTTCAAAGATACGACTGAACAAAAAAAAGTGTGCTTCTGCTGATTCTGATATTGTAAATGCACAAGCGACAACAATAGCTATCAAATATCACAGATAAGCATCAATTTGACAAAAAGATAACAACTTACAACACATATGTTTGTTGTCCCATGTTTCAACCTCAAATTCCTCCCATTGTCCACTAACACGCTTGAATGACATGTCAATCGACAGTCGTTTTGCATGTGCCAACAGATATGACATCGCAGGTGACATGCAGATCATGAATTGAAACTTGCTACCTTTGATCTCATGTGTCTCAGCACATCGGACATATCGCTCAGGGTTGTTGAGTGAATGACAGACTAACTGCACAACACCTATTTACTCATAAGCCATGAGACAGAAAATGACAAGATAAAAAAATAACCCTCGAATCCTGTCCCATATGGAAATTTCTCATTGCGTACTTCACTGATGCGACACCAGACATAGTCGAGATTTGCAAGGGATGGATGAAGGTCCAACAGACTGGGAGAATGATTGGACCCCCAGGCAAGGATATTCTGCAATCCATGCATAAACCCAGAGTCCAGCATCACTCGCCGTGGTATAGCATCAGCAAGACGCCAGCCCATTTCACATAGAAGTTGATTTAATTCATCTTGCAGCATGAGCAGTAATTTAACTAGGGCTGGCGGTGCATGTGAATGTGCATTCTGACAAACGACGACAATGCAGGGACATGCATGGATGTCGTGTGGCATATAGATGTGGAACTTTGTTTTACATTTCGTGACCCAAGGAATAAGTACTCCCTGGGCAAGCGAGCCGTCAGAGTAACAGTGCCAATGTGCTAGTGATCACTTAGCAGTGGTGCGAACATAAGAAAGTGCCACATATGACAGAGTTGTTTTTGCGACGACATCAGAGCAGTAAACATGCATGGGACACATGGGCCATACCCCTCACGCATTGCAGCCATTTCGTGTTGCCAGATCTTGGGCATGTCATTGTCGAGTAATGCGCGTAAGTAGTCTATATCATACTCTTGCAAATTCCACAGGATGAGATGTGCACAGGATGCATGGGTATGATATTGGCAGCTGCCAGATATATTAGTATGTTCATGAAATAATTTGAATTGGACACCGTACCAAATGAGAAAGCGATTGAAGCGATCAAGTCACATCACAAGGGTTCCTTTACATAACTTCTGACTGACATCTGGTCTTTTGCGTCGACTTCGGTGAGCATGTTCAACTATACAGGAGGCAGTGTACTCAACCCCTCCCTGTTGTCTGTTTCCAGTTCGAACTCAGCATCAGACTCATCATTGTCGATCATTCCAGAGTCTGGATTTGTTCTGAACAAGCAGCCATGTTCACAGAGTGAACAGAAAAGTGCAAGCGTCTTCATGAAAACCTCAGATTTAGCAGTGTCGACCCAAGGTGCCAGGACAAGCTGCGTGCTGAGTTGTTCTCGGCTTGCATATGATTGCGGCAAGCCTGCAATCGATCTTTCAGTATGGGCAGAGCAAACTTTGAGGCCACGGCCTGTTATGAGATTAGTGCATGAAGAGAAAATGTAAACAGTATACATACATGAGAGGTAGAGGCGTTTACAGTGCACCCGATCACCTTTGTCGTCAGTCAAGAGACTACAGTATACCTGCGGCCGTCCACTGTGTTCGTCACCTAATGAATATTGAAAGCTTAGGTGTGGTGGCTTGAAGTTGTTGGGATCAACAGGAAAGACGTGCACGACTGCCTGAGAATCGGACTCTCCTGTCTAGGGGTACTCAACAATGGCAACGAGGTCATGATGCACTACCTGGTGCGCTGTAAATTTTGGATTGATTCTATGAAGCTGCCGGTTGATTTCAACTTCAGTGAATGGGCGCGTGGGGGGTGGGTGATATCGGGAAGCAGTAACAGCAGGTGAGGGGTAACGAATGACTGAAGGAGTGGAGGAGCAGGAGGACGACCGTGAAGATGGGCGAGATGATGAAACGAGTGAATCGATGTCTGGGGAAAGCCCAGCCTTCTCCAGTATCGCTTGTGCCTGCGCTAGCACAACGTGCTAATAACTGGAGAAGTTCATCAGGGAGTGGCCTCCTGAAGAGACGAGTAAGAAAACACACCTTTTATATGATGAGTGACCGTGCGGCTGGCATTGCAACGTTGAGTACTGAGCGCTGAGCCATCGGATCGATCAGTAAGAGATAGTGCGTTAGGAAGTTCGGTAACGCACGGGCCATGTCCAGATTTGTCAAGTTGAAGTGGCGCTGTGACTCTCTCACACCCGCTTCCACCTGTTACATCATGAACACTCATGTTCAACGACATCAACACACTCCATATACATGCAGTCTGTCTAGCCCAAGGTGCACGCTGTTAACACATACCAGGTGAGTCCCACCTGTTTAATATCGTTTCTTATTTTTCGTTAGGTGTACATTTTGTATTCAACCGTTACACGTTCTGCATCGACATGCTTCAAAGTGACCAAATAACGCCCCGCATTTGACCCATGCCGTCTCTGCGGCTCGGGTGGTCGGTCATGTTTACATTGAACTCTCAGATGGTGTGATCAGCATGGTACTCATTCAGTGACCCTTTAACAGATGTACAGCTGCTGCATTTCCAAAAAATAGTACAGAGGAAGAGTACGCGACAGCATCGCTGTCATTGCTGAATGTCGCACCTCGTCAGTCACCTAGAGCTCTATTCGAGGTGTTTACCGTCGAAGTCCGCCTGCACTGCCAGCCACTTTCAGCATCCACGAGGACAGGGTCTGCCGTTGTACGGGCAGTGGCAGCCATCGCCACCCAAGCCCGTGTTTCTCCACTCCCCAAAATCTACAGCATTGAAGAACACTAGTCCTGTCTGTAGGGGGCAGGACGGGTGGTGAGTGGGTCTAAGGGCGCGATGCGCTCGACCCTAAAGGGACTCAGAGAAGGGGAGGTGAGTGGACGAGGACTCCGGACTGATGATACCTATATTCCGGTAGTCTGGGCGGACTAGCGGAGTGACGAACAATAAAACGGTGCAGTGAACGGTGGAGAACGGTGACAGTGACGGTGAACAGTGAGCGGTGAGCAGTTGATTGAACGTTAGATGGTAGTTGTGAGCGGTGAGCGGTGAGCGGTCGGTCGAACGTTAGACGGTAGTTGTGAGCCAAACGGGAGCTGTCCTATTCAGGACTAGATACATTCCTTATAGTCCGGGCATTCCCGGGACTCTGTAAGGTACGGCTAAGTGACTAAATAGTCCGGGACGTCGGTGGTAGTAACAGAGGTATAGTCCGCGTCGTCAAGGAACAAAGGAGACAGTGGAAATAAAGGATGAATAGTCAAGAGAGAAGCGTAAAAGGGTACCTGAGAGTAACAAAATGACTCCACCGATGCAGCACAAGACACTGCCCGGGGTCCGGTGGTAGTCCGGTGGTAGTCCGGTAGTCCGGTCGGTCGTATGTAAGGAAAGGTTAAGTAACGGTAAACGGGTATCAAACGGAATAAAATGGTGAACAGGTAGAGGCACTGTACCGGTTGAAAAATAGTGAATCCAAACGTAGAGACACGCTGCGCTCTACAGCGCTACCACAGTTTCCCTCAAACTCTGTTCTTTTTGATCCCTTCAACTCTCCCAGCCCACAATTACTTATGAATAATAATTCCTTTATGAATAGATTACAGAACGACCATAGTAACACTGCTTTTGACATTGGCGCTCCACTCATATCTGATCAATACCTCCACAAACAGGTGAGTACCCCTATGACACATGTCCGGAAGCTATCGCTTTGTATACTTCACCCCACCGTAGGTTCAGTCACTCCAGTCACTTGTGGGAAAGCTTCAAGCTGAGAATACTGCCCTACTTGCGGCAAAGACAGCATATGAGTGAGCCTTCTTGGATCCCTTTCTTTTTGGATATATGCGCCCACTGAACTACCTAAAGAGATGCGTTCAAATGACTTGCTTGTGCTCTCCAAATGTTACCGGACCCCAATGCTGATATTTCCCGTCAAATTATTGTTTCACGTCCAAATCAACTCCATTTGACTCAGCACGCAGCATCACCCAAGTTGACAGCAGAAGGTGCCACTCAGAAATGCCCCAGCATATGTTTCTGGACAGTTGAGAAATTCAAGAAGTGGGAGAAGATGCCTGAGGCACTCGGAGAGAGCAGAGGTTCCCTTGCATTCCTCAAGAACAAGGATGGTACTCCCTTCATGACTGGTGAGGTCGCTGCAATGTTGAAGAAGATGCGGGCAATTTGGCAAGGTTTCAAACATCGTGGTAACCCTCCTGCTACTTGGGGTGCTGCGACACATGAGATGAAGGAAGAATTCTATGCTGAAATTGCCCATTCTTTTCCAGATCTCGCATTATGTGCGAACAACTAGAAAGCAGAAATGGTTGCTATGCTTAGATATTCATCTTGGGCACAGACGTACCTCAGGGGACTCAAGGATGCTCAATCAGTGACAGGAAAGCGCAATATCAAGTCAGAGTCAAATTCCCTTGAGCCGGACACAAAGCGCATCAAGCATGACAACATAGATCATGCACCTGAGCCAGTACAGCAAACAGACAATTCACCCGACCTTGCCAGCAACTCAAGTCTCTCACCTGTTGGCCTCACTGCTTTGTTTTCAGACAGCGATGTAGTAGAGCCAGTGGCAATGCCTAATATGAGAGGCGCCGAGTGCTCTGAGCTTGGTCCAGTTACCACAGTTACAGATACTCGGCCTGTGAAAGCCAGATGCCCTCTGTAAGTGACTAGACTTTTTCAAAATTCACACAGGCTATACAGTTTTGACTATAGTGCTCGTCTGTGTGCCAATTTTATGTCACCTTCTGCATCCGAGTCCACATTGTCTCCTGCATCTGGGTCCACATTGTCTCCTGCATCTGCATTCACGTCGCCTTCTGCATCTGAGTCCACATCGTCTCCTGCATCTGGGTCTGCATCATCTCCTGCATCTGCATTTCACATCGCCGTCTGCATCTGGGTCCACATTGTCTCCTGCATCTGGGTCCACATTGTCCCCTGCATCCGAGTTCATGTCGCCTTCTGCAACTTTGATTCCAGCTGGTGCCACCTCTACTGCACCTGTTGCTGTATCTTCTCCTGCTACAGCAACACTGGGTTCAGTCCTAGAGGTTGTATGGCAACCACAGAAAGCACATAAAGGGCGGTAAGTGTGTCTCATTGGAAGTAGACTGTACCTGAACTCTATTTTTAGTACACTTTGCGCATACCAGTGGTTATCCCAGGTTAACCCACATGGTACCAGCAACGAGTTCTCCGCTTATTGGAAGAAAACCACCTCCGAGCAAAAAAAGGTATAGCTACTGGCATTAGTCTTTATACCGTGCTCATTCTTGTTTATTAGAAATATGAAGAAGAGTGTGCTAGCCTAGTAAGTATCTGCATTAATCGCTGTGTCTATCTAACTATGTTCAAGATATCGTCAAAACTATGGATCAGGTTCACTCCCAACGTAATCAATACGCTGTCACAAGGTTGTTTGTATTAGAATTGGGTCGAATGCAGTTGAATCAGGTGAAGAGGGGGAATGGGTAGCAAGTAGATGGGGGTCAAAGTGGGTAAATGAAGGGTATGGGCAACAGGTAGAAAAGGGTTGAGGCGAGTAGGTGAGGATGGGCAG
>JBBPMH010001109.1:0-11710 GCA_038090235.1 Pulveroboletus ravenelii
CCCGTCGATGAGGAAAGCGAAACCCATGATAGCACACCAGTGTTCCTGTGTAGCACCATCCGCATCAACATATCCGACCAACCCGCTCATCTGTGTGCTGAAAGTGAGCGCGAGTGACCTAGTACCCGAGAGATACTTATAAATGCGCTTAACTGCCTCCCAATGGTCCCAACTGGGATCATTACAAAATTGTCCGACGAAGGACATGGCAAAAGCGATATCCGGGCGGGTCCTAGCAGCGAGATGAATAAGCGATCTGACTGCCTGCCGATATAGGATGTTGCGCATGCGCATGATCTTGCTCATAGTCTTCGGCAACTGTGTACCTGAGAGCTGAATGTGAGGGTCAATCGGGATAGAAACCGGCTTAACATCTGTGAAGTTATATTTGGCAAGTATGGCATTCACATATGGTGCTTGCGAGAGGGAAATCATTCGAGCACTGCGATCGCGGGTTACCTTCATTCCAAGCAACCAGCTGATTGGACCCAGGTCCGCAATCCGAAAGCATGAACTGATCTCCTCTTTGAACGCCTTAATAAGGCCCGAGAAGCTTCCGGTGACAGTACAATCGTCAACGTGAGAGGCCATAATGAGTATATGGTCTGTGATGATCGCGACAAATACTCCCCAGTCAGCTTCCATCTGAGTGAAGCCCAACTCCTGTAGTGTACCGTAGAGCTGTAGGTACCATTTCAGCACTCCCTGCTTGGAACTGTAAAGGGCAACACAGAGCCGTGCGACAAGGTTGTGACCCTGCTTGTCAAAACTGGGCGGTAGCTCCATATAGATAATCTCATTGTCATCGAGTTTACCATTAAGAAAAGCGCTGTGGAAATCGAATACATCAATATCCCAGTTATACCATGCAGCGATAGCTAAAATTAAATGGAGGGATGCAAGCCATGCAACTGGAGTGTAGGTTTCAAAATAGTCCACGCTGTACTGCTGTGTGAATCCACGTGCAACCAGACGAGCCTTATACTTATCTATCTTGCCCGTGACATTCTTTTTAATTTTAAAGACCCACTTGCAGCTTACAACATTGGTGTTTTGCAGCCGGTCAACCACATTCCAGGTATGTGCTTTGTCAAGGCTCTTTAGCTCCACATTGATAGCCTCTTCCCATCTAGGCCAATCCACCCATGTCTTCGCTTCCTCAATCGTAGTTGGCTCTAGGCCCTCGGCTTCTGAAGATTCAGTGAGCAGTGCAAACACTGCGTTTTCATCATCTAATTCCCATGCCATCGAAGCGGTCCCACCGTCAATACCCTCAACCATGGCCATCTGGATACCCTTGGGGATACCTCCCTTCCCATCGTGAGTGCCGTCTTCACATCACAACACCTGCAGGTATGGCGATTCGAAATGCTGACGTGTTGATTGTCTCAGGCTTGATATATCCACCGAGCCGTGTGTCTTATCAATGCCACTGGCAGAATCGCCTTGCGGCAGGTCCACTATGAGTGCTGGCTGAGTAGTGACTGCAGATGTGTCATTGGCTGTGATGGTTGGGTGTTTCTGATCTGTCTTATTGGCGGTACCGTCAAGTCACACTGAAACGACATTGTCCTGTTGGAACGTCACATTGTGCTCAACAACCACGGCATGCCGATCCAGTAAGTAGATGCAGTGTGCTGTAGACTCAGCATTGAACCTGACCCAGTGACCTTCTTTAGCCTGTTTATCAAGCTTTGAACCCAAGCGATCGAGGATCCAACACTTCGCTCCCCAGGATGGTAGGCCGCTCAAGTCCGGTTTCATCCCATACAGCATCTCGTAAGGCGTCTTACCTTCGAGTGCCCGGGTAGCTGACTGGTTCTTCACCCAGATGACATGCAGGAGCGCCTCTCCCCACAAGGTTTTCAGTAGTCCACTCACATGCAAGACAGTGCATACCCACTTCACAAGAGTCCGGTTCAAACGTTCCGCTACACCGTTATGCTCTGGTGTGTCATGTGTGATGAGTTTTCATTCTGTTCCATGTTCTTTTAAATGACGACTGAACTCATCAGATAGGTACTCTCCTCCATGGTCAGAATGAAGACATTTCACCAGTGTCCCATACTGCGTCTTTAGCCAGGACTTGAACTCCAGGTAAGCTTGGAACGTATCTGACTTCACAGGCATAAGACTGACTTGCATATAGCATGTGTGATCGTCTGTAAACAAGCAATAGTAGCTCCGTTTTCCCGGGGTCTGGACAGGTGAAGGGCCCCAAATGTCAGTATGTATTTCATTGCTGAGTTTGTCCATTCGGCTGGGGTCACGAACCTTCCCGATAGGCTGTCGGGTTGCCTTCCCATACTCACAAGAGGTGCATTGGCCCATGGAGCTATGGTCTGGATCCAAGATAACACTGGTAATCATCTGCTTTGCGAGCATCTCGCAAATCATTCCCACTCCGATATGGGACAAGCGAGTGTGCAGCTCCTCCATGGTAAGTCGCCATTCTGCCTTTGCAGTCGCCACAGTCACAGAGTAATCACTCTGGGACTTGTAGAGACCATTAGCGACTGTGACCTGGCCAAGGAGAATGTGATCCGCATCAAAGATACAACACTTGCCACCATCGAAAACTGCGCGACAGCCTCCCTCCATAAGACAGCTGATCAACACAAGTGTCACCTGCATACTAGGTGCATATAGCACATCCTTCAAGAGAATCCGAGACTGAGTATCCCCATTAGGCAGGAAGATGGGTAGGTCCCCTCGTCCGGTTGCATGAAATGTGCCGTTGTCGGCACCTCTGATGGGTTTAGGTGGGATACTGATGAAGTTCAGGAATCGGTCATGGCAGGGAGATAGGTGCTGCGAAGCACCACTGTCATATAGTTCAGGGATGTTGTCGCTCCGGGCAACCAAGGCTTCAATGCCATTGGGTGAATCCGGTGAGTCTGGCTCAAGCATGGCAAGCCAAGCGCTATCAGGTGTGTCCTTATCACACTTATCACAGGTGGCCGTATTCGCGGAGGCTGACGTTCGGCCTTTGCCCTTGTCATCTTTAGGCTTCTTTCCACAAGACTTCCAACCCTTGGGGGCCTGACTGGCTTTGCTGCCGCCCTCCTCCCAGCAGTTGTGGGTTCTGTGGCCAGTCCAACCGCAGTTATAGCAGTCGCCACCAAACTTCCCTTTGCCCTTTCCTTTCTTGGACAAAGCATCAGTGCTGAATGCAGCATCCTCGCCCAAGGAATTCTTTCCTTTTCCTCCCCCCTGGAGTGTGAGTCGATCATACTCCTCCAAAACAATATCCATGAGATCATCTGGCGTGACTTTGCCAAGTTTACCTCCCTGTATGCACATGGTGGAGGATAGTGCAGCAAGTCCTGGGTTATATGAACGCAGAAGCGATGCATATATGATGTTGAAAAGGTCCTTGTCTGAGACAGGCCGCCCGATGGAGGCCAGATCCTCACGGAAGGTAATAATCTTCTCGATATGCGCCCATGCATCCCCACCTTCTTTTAACTTGAGCTCTCCAAGCTGACGTTGCATCTCAGCACTGACAACAAGAGACTGATGCTGGAAGAGAGCAGAAAGGGTCGTAAAGTAGGCATGCACTGAGTCTTTGTTCACAAGACGGAGAAGTAAGTAGGGAATTGGGAAGGGTTGTTGCAATCATATGCCGCAATTTCACATCCTTTTTGCTCCAAGTAGCCAGATCCTTCTCGTAATCCTCGACTAACTTGAGCTCAGCAGGAATACTCGCCGTCCACCCAGACGGTTTGCCAACCGCCAGGTCTGTGGGCTTTGCCTTGCTCCCATTAAGGTACCCAAGTAGTCCCCAACTAGTGGCCAAAAGCTGGAACTGGATCCTCCAAGAGGTCCACTCCTTGCCGGACGTGTCAAGCTTCGGCAGCTTGACCTCCTCTGTTATCGTGCTAGTCATTTCACTGAATGTATGTGTAGTTTAGACACGAATATATGCAGATGATCTCATAGATTCAGAGTGCAGGAGGGCTCATAACCTGTGAAAGTATGCTCAGTACACGACGGAGTCTGTGACTAATATATTGCACCTGTAGAAGTATGCTACAGGGCATAAGTACAAGATGCAAAGTATGAATGGACCAGTCTTACCTCAGTACACGACAGAGTCTGTGACTGAGGTAGAGACGCAGCAAAATCGATCTTATCTACTCGCGCATTATGTAATGCGGCAATATCCGAGTCCGAGCATCTGAGTCCATTTGACTACAGTAGATGGAATAGAATAGAATAAACACAACAAACACAATAGATACTGTGATGAGCGACTATAAGACCTTCATCGTTGCACTCGACACAACCCCCAAAGTGGCATCCTACCACCCTGGGGTCATGTCCAGAAAGCTCATAGCCTGTGAATTCATTAATATGAACAATATTAGAGGAAATAGGGATGTGCTTGGTCACAGAAAGGTCCCAGATCTGTTTCTGGACCTCTGGGATGACAGAGAGGAGCTCCTTGACTGGGACTGGCACAGTAGCCGACAGAACCCAGTCAAGGATACACTTGGGAGCATTCTCATCTTCAAGAGGGAAAGAGTAATGGAACTGCCTGGCAGGGGCAGTGGTAGAGACAGTTGGTTGTTGGCAAGACGGAACAACATTGGATGGGGTCAGAGTCAGAGGTCTAGGAACTGTGGGCAAAGGGGCAGGAGTGACTTGGGGTGGAACAGTGGACAGGGCAGACTGAAACAGGACAGCGGTAGACCTGGATGGATCAGAAGTAGGAACCCGATCAGCCTGCACAGCCAGCAACAAAATCTCTTCAGACATGGAAGCTGAACAAGGAGAAAGGCAAGTGGGCTTCCGGATCTCTATGCCATCAAAGCAGACCCATTTGCCCTTGTCCTTAGCCTTATCTGCCTGGAAGGTAGCCCAGGCCTGAGCAATATATGGCTGGAAATCTGGAAAGTCAATGTCTGGACTGTCATCTGCCACCATCACTTACATATTCACTGCTTGCACAGCCACCAGACACTAAGCACTCATCACCCTCACTGATCTCTACCTCTGGAAACTCATTCCTACCTAGCTGCAAGTCAATCCAATTGAGTCTGAGAGTTGCTCTGGTGGAAAGCCCTATCTAGCCAGACTGCACTTCAACCAGTTGGAGCACAGCCACAGCAACCGCCCAGACTCGGATTCTACCTACATAACCACAGCCACTTCATTTTGTAGACCAGACAGTACTACAACCGCTTGTTTCATTCCATTCATCAAATTCTGCTCCCAATCAAATGTTAAAGTGTTCTTCATCCTAACTAGGAGGTCAGGAGGGCTAGTAGGGGGCGAGTGTAGACTCAACCCAAGGGAGGTTCTGGGACTGTGATGGTGGTGTTCCCAATGGCTAGGGAGACCTGGGGAATGACTGGGTCACTCTCTGGAACGATGATAGATGATGAAAGGTGGAAAAGGTCAGAAGGTAGGAAGATCAGAAAATGTATTTCAAAACTTAATACAAGGCTTTTATAGTCCGGAACATGTTCCTGGACTGACTAATGGTAAGGGTGACACATTCTAAATAAAGAATGAAGAGTCCGAAAGAAACTGAGCTTGTTAAAGATTGATCCGGACTAAAACCAGACCAGACTGTTGATCTGGACTAAAATGGAAGCAGACGAAGCTAATACCAGTCCCAGACTGGTGAGAACAGATGGACAGATCTTGGATAGACCAGCTGAGGCATGGGGAAAACACCAAATACCAACATAGAGACACTTGGTGCTCTACAGCGCTATGGAGAAAATTGCAAGTGAGATGAATTTTAGATTAAATGTCATATACACAGTAGTAGAGGTATTGCTCTTTCTTTGCTGAAAAACCCATCTCATCAATTAGGTTGTAGCCAATGCCAGCCCTCCATCCTGGTCATCCTTTTGACTGGGAAATCAGATTCTTGCACTGTACCTCTTGTAACATTTCTGATTTCTTCTTCACATGCTCTTTAATTTGTTGGGTCCCTTGGTGTGATTGCTATCAATCAGGTAGATAACTTCAATGGATTAAGATTACACATGAGTAATTGAATCTACTTCTTGATGTAGCTGAGCCATGATCTTATTCAAAGCTGATATCTTTGCCTGTGAGTGAGATACTGCTTTTGCTTTCTGGGGTTTTGGCATGATGGAAGTGAGGTAGATGTGATCAAGAGTTAGGTATTCAATGAAGATACCATAGATGCCCTGATCACATGCTAGATCACGTGTGCATGTCACGTGTGTTGACCAGGAGCAACTGTTGGCGATAATGCTCACTTTGGGGAGTGCTGGCCTTGCCAGTGCAAACTTTGCTCAGGAGTGTGGAATACAAGACAACTGAACCTCAAAAGCAGGGTGATTTGCATATATATAGTTATGAATGCATTTCCACTCATCCTATAAGTACTTTGTGATCAACTGGATTACAAGGGACAGGTCATGCTTAAAGTCACATGATGATGTCACATGTACAATGGCTTCACCAGCCAGTAAGACCTTGCTTCACAAGAGTGTGCTGCAGCTTCCCCATGTGCTCCAAACCAGTTAACCACCCCTCTTACCCATCTCATTATCACAAATATTCAAAAGAAGAGCGAGACCACATCAAAGTATGCTGGTGTAAACTAACATGCAGTAAATCCCTTGGTCTTCGACAGTGTCATTGACACTATCAACAAGTATCTAAGCAAGGCCATTTTGATAGGATACAAGCATCTGAAAGCATTGACTCTGCAGGTATTTTACTCATAGCAATTCAGAGGTTGATCACAAACCAGACTCGGACATGAGCCATGACTCACCACATTTGTCCTCAAGCTCAACCACAGATGTATTGGACTCTGATATGGACAATAGTGATGGCTGGGATTGGACCACAGAAGATGTGTCAGATATCACAGATAGTAAAAAGCTGTGGGCAGATCCTTGGGTGCAAGAGCATGAAGGAGATATGTTTAACATCCATATGTTAATCTACCATTGGTTTATAGTCATTTGTAACACAAGTAGGCAATGCAATTCTATCTGACAAGGATCGAGACAATTTGCACACTTTTAACATTCTCATCAAAGGCAAGATTATGCACTCAGCATTCACATAGATGAGATATGTTTTTCGGCACAAGATGGACCTTGACTCTGAGTATACCATATTTCAATTGGTGGTCCAACTGTCAGAAGTTACACCAAAGAAGTACAACTGCTGTATCAACTGCTGTATCCTCTACACATCTGAACATTGACTTCTGTCTGTCTGTCCCTATTACAACAAGCCACAATCAAAGCCCAATGGATATCCTTACTGAGAGTTTCATTACTTCCCACTTATTCCCTGTCTGCAGGGGTTTTTCCAAAGTGCCAAAAAAATTCATCTCATAAGCTACTGGGCTAGCTTCCAGTCTGTTACAGATGTGGTTGCTGATGTTTTTGACTACCAACATTATCAGAAACTCATTGGAGAGTATGTCATTGTGGATGGCAAGAAACTACCTTACTGCTACTTTTCAGATCCTCACAATATTGCCTTGGCACTCTGCACCAACAGCTATCTACTCTATAAGCGACACAGTAGACTATTCACGACACCCCTTCTGCTCCAAAATTATAATATCCCACCGAACCTGCACACTCACTGTGAGCACCTTCTCTGTCTTGGCATCATTCCTGGACCAAAGCAACCAAAGAACCTCTTTTCATTTCTATCACCTCTTGATAAGGAACTGGTGGAGCTCACATTTGGAGTGCCAACACTTGGACAGGTGATGTTTGACCTACATGTGTATGTCATCAAACTTGGTGATATTCTTGCCATCCAGAAGTTCCTGAGTATCAAAGGTCACAATCCCCTTGTTCCCTGTTGCTCATGCAAGATAAAAGCAGTCTGTGGTTTGGGGAAGACTCACTATGTTCCACTTCAACCCCCAAAAGAACTTGTTAACCAAGGTGCAGACATCTGGAAGGCCAATAACCTCCCACTTTGAAGGCACCAGGAGTTTCTGGATGTGATTGGTGAGATTCATATTGTGCCATCAAATGCAGCAAAGGAGTGAATAGCAAAGAGAATGGGTATCCAGAGCCTACCTGGCTTAAATAGGGTATGTTCACTGGATTATGCGCAATCAATACCATGGGAATGGTTTCACCTGCTACTGGAGAATGTTGTTCTGCATCATCTTGTCAACCTATGGACTAGCCAGTTCAAGGGTCTGGATATCAGACATGGTGAATTTAGGACATGATCTGGGACACAATTGGAGAAGAAACTGCAGCTGTGGTCTAGCATCATTCATACAAGTTCTTCCTAACATCACCACCCACCATGCTCTCTTTACTGCCAAATCATGGTGCTTTTGGATCATCTACTTGGTGCCCTTACTCCTCAAAAACTGATTTCCCAAGAAGAAATATTATGTGCACCTGTGTGAGCTTGGAGCACTTATGGAGCTCACCTTGCAGTTCAACCTCATGCTGAAATGGATTGATAATATTGAGGTACAGCTATGAAAATGGGTTGAACAGTATGAAAAGTAGGTTCTCAGTGAATCTAGCTATCGTTGTGTACATGGGCTGACTTGGATGATCATCAGATATTACTACAAATATGATATGAACCGCCTCTCTGCTTGTATGCTCACAATCCATGGGCTACTTCATGTGGCTGAGGGGATTCAGTATTGTGGTCCAATCTGGACCACATGGACATTCTTCATGGAGTGGTATTGTGGAACTCTTCAACATTCTCTCCATTTCCACAAACAGCCATGGGGAAATCTAAATCATGTGCTACATAATTCCATCACTCTTGAACAACTTTCTGTATGCTACAATATTGCTGATGAGTTGGCTTGGTGGGATGACCAGGATGATGACAGACCAGTCAGATATGAACAGACATTTGAAGGGTGTGAGTACTCCACAGCCCTAACTTCCATTATTAAAATTTCATTTGCTGCATTCAATTGTAGATGACAATCACATCCTTTGTCTGCTATTTAGTCAAGCTGTGGTGAAGGATAGCCCACTACATAGCTGCAGTCATAGGGAGAAATGCAAATGAGGTGAACAAATATCTACCTATTCCCACTTTGTTTGCTGGCAAACTCAGGATCAGAGGTGGTGGGGACTTGTTTCAGATGACAACAGTAGCTTGAAGCGGATCATCCCCACAAAGGAGAAATTGCTACATCAAGGTATGATTATCTATACTCACTCTATGTAAGAAATCTGATATTCCATCAGTATGAGCTTGTTCTCAAGGGCCGAGGTGGTAAACTGATCCACCAGACTGGATATGCAGATCTGGAGAAGTTGTTCACTGTCACTTTGCTGGCCAATGCTTTGTTTGGGGCACTTAGTGGCAAGACTTTGGTACTCACATTGATTACACCATGGGATACTAACAAAGAGAAGAAGACACAAGCAACCAAAAATATTTTTATGCTTTCAAAGAGGGCAAGTATAGTGACTGACATCCAAAGCATGAAGTCTATGGTTGGGCTGGTTCAGGTGGGGAACCAATGGGGGATTATAGACCAAGGGCAGGTAATGGTGACAAGAACATTTACAGAGGACAGGACCTGGGAAGGTCCTACAATAGACAATGCAGGCGAAATTGACAGGGTCAACAAGTAGAAGGATATGTATTTCCGTCCGAGTAGGTCTCGTTCATATTGACACAGTCATTGGATCAGACTTGGAGCGACATCATTTATCACTGTATTCAACTTTGCCACATGCCAAATACTACGTAGATACGGTCTATACGAGACACTGAAAAAACAGCGTCAGCTGGAGGGGGCGCTGAAAACTCAGTGCTTGAGGCCAAAGTGCCTGTAGGGAGATGCTAAAAAAACAATGTCAGCTGAGGTGAGTGTTGAAAAGTCAGTGCCCAAGGCCGACACTGAGAAAGCAGTGTCCATGACATCAGCGACGCCATCGCTGATTTAACACAACCCAATGACCACGACGATGATTTTTCAGAGACTGGACTTTTCAGTGTCTAATGTACTACAATGCTGATGCTTCCTGATCCAATATTTGGAGCGCGTGCTGGTAGATGTCCGAAATCTTGTTATGGGCTACAATAAAATTAGCCAGGTACTGATTACACTGAGGGAAACAAGGGAAGTAAACCGGAGGGTCAGCCATTGTTAACTAGTCCTCCTGATGGATTGTTAAACGTTGAGCGGTTGGCTCGCGCTCAAGTGCGGCAGTGCTAGTGATGACCAAGCAGTGCGTGCTTCAACTCCAGGAAGACAATGGCGAAGTTTGGAGTGCACTTGGTAACGCCCCTTCTCTGCTGCCTCCCTACCCACCATCCTGACCGCCTTAGGTCACTGCTACCTCATGCAGGATGACCTCCAAAAGGCATACTTGGCCTACCAGCAGGCGCTCTATTTACTCCCAAATCCCAAGGTTTGACACTCCTTGTCGCTCACACATCAGCATGTCGCTTATGTTTTCACACAGGAGGATCCCAAGCTCTGGTATGGCATTGGCATACTCTACGACCGCTATGGTTCCTTGGACCATGCTGAAGAAGCCTTTGCCTCCGCCCTCAAAATGGACAAAGGTTGGCATCCACTCCTGCTCGCTTCAGCCCTTTTTATATACTCATTTAGCAGAGCTAGATTTCGACAAGGCAAATGAGATTCTTTTCCGCCTGGGCATCATTTACAAGCAGCAGGGCAATCTCTCTCCCACTTCGACCGCATCCTTCGAAACCCCCTAGCCCTCTTGCCCATACTGATATCTGGTTCCAGATCGGCCACATTT
This sequence comes from Pulveroboletus ravenelii, assembly GCA_038090235.1. Taxonomy (NCBI): domain Eukaryota; kingdom Fungi; phylum Basidiomycota; class Agaricomycetes; order Boletales; family Boletaceae; genus Pulveroboletus; species Pulveroboletus ravenelii. The sequence continues at coordinate 10,740 of JBBPMH010001109.1, forward strand.
ACGAACAACAAAAAGACGTGAGTCCACAACGTTTTCGGCTCGGATGATACAGATCCCTATCCAGCATCCCCACGCTAAAGACGCCTATGAGTGTGTCGTCGCTGACAATCCCGGTCACGCCAAGGTCCTTCAGCAACTTGGCTGAATCAGGAACTCGCTATACAATATCTCACCAAGTCGCTCAAAGCTGACACATCATTATTTCCACCTCATGGATCCTGCTCATCGTTCTCTATAGACCCATCTGATGCCCAAAGTTGGTATCTCCTTGGTCGTGCCTACATGGCTGGCCAAAAGTACAACAAGGCATACGAAGCGTACCAACAGGCTGTCTATCGCGATGGGCGGAACCCGACGTTTTAGTCCTCTATCGGAGTACTCTACTTCCAGATCAATCAGTTCCGCGACGCTCTGGATGCATATTCGCGTGCCATCAGAATCAACCTCTACATCTCTGAGGTCTGGTTCGATCTCGGCAGTCTCTACGTGAGCTGCAACAACCAGATCTCGGGTGCCATCGACCCCTACGCGCGGGCGAGCAAGCTCGACCCTGGTAACCATGTGATATCACAACGTCTCCAGTTGTTGAAGAACGCACAAGCAACGGGAGGACAGCTGCCTGCCGCACCTGGCCCTCAGGACGTGCATCCGACTGCCTACGCGAGTGCCGTCGTCCCTCCTCCCGGTCTCACTGGCCCACCTCTCCTCTTGCAGTCAACGTCGACCTCGGGTGCTTCGCGCCCTCTGTTCAGATCGGATTCTCATGGGCCAATGAATGGGGACAATGTTCATTTACCACCACCCCCTCCTTCAGTCGGAGGCCGTTCCTCGCCTGGACCATTCAGAGGTCCCCCACCACCTGTCATTCTTGACGAATCCCGCCATACTGGCCCTCCTCTCCTGTGGTCCACCTCGACATTGAGTGCCTTACAAATGACACGTTGCTCAAACGTTGCAGCGCTGGAGGCACC